>PDND01000049.1:0-150510 GCA_002572855.1 [Emmonsia] crescens
AAAAAAAAAAAAAAAAAAAAAAGAAAAAGAAAAAGGTAACTAACGGGCGATGGACGGGTAGCCGTTTGCGGAAAAAGTCAACGAAGGGCAAACCTTGGAACTCCCTCAGCAGTAAATAGGTTTCTCGACTCGGGGATGTCCGGATTTTTTGTTTTGTTCGAGAATTGGACGGGAAACTAAAACTATGGAGTACCTACCTAGGTAGCCATAATCGATCGCTCTAGTCGATCAAAGGGCAAGCTGAAATCAATTCCACCACCAAATTGGATACATATCTCTGTATTTTTGGATTCTATTGTTATAACTATATCAAAACAAAAGAGAAAGGTAGCCTCATATTGTTATATGTATGTATATAATTCAATTCTTTTTCAAAAGGGCGTTGTTGCTGTCTGCAGCTTGAGGCTCTGCTCTGGAGAAAAAAAGACAAAGATGCGGAATCTTCGTTCGTCGTCATCATCAAATCTCCGATTCTAGCTGTATCTTTTGTTAGGAGATGCATGTGTTAGGTGCCTATTGATATGGACCCCCATGCAACCATTCCATCCACCAAAATCCTTGTTTGCATGCGGCATATAAAAGTTAACTACCGACTGGACCTAGTGATTTTCATCAGCGCGTGGAAGTTGAACTGGCACCTCCCCGTACTTGAAACTTATCTTTTAAAAAACAATACCTCTTCTATAACTTATACTTCCAATCGAGTTGAAAAAGAAAAGGAAAAACAAGAGAAAGAGATCCATTGCTTTCAAGAAAGAAAGAAAACCGTTGTAAAAATAGTTTTTAACGAATACCACCCTGAAACATCAGCCACCGCTGACTCCTGAGGCGTGGAAAAAGTGCCGACGGTCCAGGGCTGTCCGCACGGCTTGCCTTATGGGGCTTAGTGATGCGGTCTAAAGCGGCGGCATTTTACTTACTGCGGGAATAGAAGGGCTCGTTCGGTCTGTAGGTATGTAGGTACACACAGGCTGAATCCTTTGGTTGGGGCAGTAGCCGCAGTTCATATATTCTTGGGCTGGAGAGCTTGAGTTATTTACTACATGCAACCACTAGGTATATGCGGGCAAATAGGGGGGAGGGGTGCGGGAAGCTGAGTATATACTGTAGATATATATATATATCCCCATTGTTCTTTCATTCGTTCATTCATAAACCTGGTAATTACCATAAGTCTTGTGTCCCATATATGCCCATTCAAAAAAATATGTAAAAAAATAAAGAAGGAAGAAGGAAGAAGAAAGTATTATGTACCACACTACCCATCCTGCTTCCCCAACTCATCGCCCAATATCTGAATAGTTTTCTCATATACCCTCCCAGACTCCACCTCCCACCTCCCAAGTTCATCTCCAAAACCATCGAGACCCTCCCTTCCCCCTTCCCCACCCCCATAATCCTCATCATCATCCCCATCATCGTCATCGTCATCGTTATCAACATCCATACCCATCCCCACACCGTTTTCCTCGTCCTCATTCCCTTGCGCACTAACGACAATAATCCGCGCGCTCTCCGTAATGCTCTTAATCCTCACCTTCTCCGTCATGGAAACGACCCCGTTCTTACCTTCGAAGCCCGGCAAGGGGTGTCCAGTTTGCAAGTCTTCCCCCAGCAACAGAGAAGCAAAGACGGCGTCCAACTTCCTGATAAGTTTGAACGTTGCGCGTGCGGAGAAGGGGAAGTCCGGGAGGTAGGTATTTAGCAGGCCTGCTAGGGAGATGAGGTAGGGGATTTGAAGGGATGCTGTTTATCCGGGAGGAAAGGGGGATTTGGGATTTGAAGATGTTAGTCGGATGAGGAAACGACGTAATTGCAAGATTGAATGGAAGCGGAGAGAGCGGGGACGATAGGAATTAAGCATATAACAAGAGCGGAAGGGGAAAGAAGAAAAAAAATCACTTACGGGTCCCGCTAACCCAAAGCACATTGACAATCGCTTCGATGTCACTTGCGACCTCACGGAAATTTTCATAGCCACGGTCCGCCTCACTCTCGTCCGCGAACGCGCTGCTGAATTTCTTCGCGTGGCGCCGGTTTATGGCTAGTATGTGACTGTCGACAAAGTTTATGACTGTCGTCTCTTTGGCGCTTCCTGGTCTGAGGGACTGCCTTCTTTGCTGAGGAAGATTCGGCGTGATGGTGGAGGTCGAGTAGATGGATGATGAAGGTGGGGAAGGGAGTGAAGGAGGAATGAATCCTCCACCTCCGCCTCCGCCTCCGCCTCCGCCTCCGCCTCCTCCTACTTTTGGTTCTGAGGGGTTTGGTAAAAGCAATTCCATCCCCGATTTTATCGTATATTGGATGTGACCAATCTGGAAGCAGGGGGCGGCGGTAACCGTAGAGTTATGGTATGTTTGCGGGCACAACCAGCAACGCTTTTATAGAAATATTTGCAAGTAGATTTATTAAAAGATAGCTGTGATTTCAACTTTCAATTCAGGGCGAGTAGGGGACAAAATTCGCGATGGAAATGGTATTTTCTTTGACACCGGGTTAATGTGAAATGGTTTTTTCTGTTCAGGTTTCAAATGCTGTTTGTAAAATATATGAACCGAGCAATCGTAGCAGTCATAAGACAAAATAGATCATTGCATCGTGAATTATTTGCAAAACATGGTCGAAGGTAGGCGTCTGCGCGACAGAGCACAGATGAGGGATGACATAATCGGGAGTTGTCAAGGCAATGACGTCGTCGTCGCAACAACAAGAATTAGGTAACTTTAAACTGCGACTTGAAATTTACTGCTATGAACTCTCAAAATTTGAGTCGTTTGTATATATATACAAATTTTGTATTCCATTGCTATTCATGCTGGCGCACGGGTGTAGACAGTCTCAAGGGCGTCTTTGAAAACATTCATTTTTATTTGTGATTTTTTTAGGTCTAAATTCGACCTGGTTCCATAACATCTAGGCTCTCAAGGCAAAAGGAAAATGTGCTTGGTGGCCACTATATAATAAGTTTCCTGTATGGAGAAGGTTGTAGACCATATCGGATGTCTTCATCGCCCGGGCTGCAATTTTTTTCGGACAATATTGTGTCCCGCAGCGGACCATCCATATCGTTATGCATTCAAAATTGAGCTGGGGCTGGCAGTATATTGAGAGAGTTAGCCTAAGGACTACTCTTTTAGGACGTAGCCTTGCTAGATTCCAAAGCAGGGAATTGGTATAAGAGCATCTGCATCTCCTCATTAGATGGCCAATCCCATGCGAGGATAGGTCGGGTTTTGGACATGCTACCCATGCTGTAGAGGCGGGTGTTCTCTGAACCAGGGAAACATGGAGTTGCCCCGGCCTGTCCAATTCCGCACGAGATATCGTCCATCATTTCTCGAAAACCCGCACTATCCAGCTCTTTATTCCGGCTGTAGAAAAGGTTAGCAGACATAACAAGTACATACATATTCAAAAAAAAAAGGGAGTAACCAAAGACACAACTCCATAATCCGCATGGGTGAAAATAAAACGGAGTGAAGAAAGAAGAAAAAGGAAAAGAAGAACACATACCCTAACCTTCCCCCTCCTCCTCCTCATTTCCTCCACCTTCCTCTTATCCTCCTCAAACTTCCGCAACAACTCCGTCTGCCTCCCCTTTCTCTTCTCCCGCATCTGGAACCGATAAAAGTCCTGAAGCCCTTTATTCTTCTCCTTATGCTTCTCCATCAACTCCCTCATCTCCTCCTCCCTCGCCACATTATTAATCTTCGGCCCCCGCGTAACCGTTACAAAGCCATCCTCATCCGGCACCTCAGCTCCCCTCGTCGCTTCGCGCAAACGAGCCTCTTCAAACCGGCCAAATATCGTCATGTAATCATTCACTGTGCGCAGCAGCTCAGCGCGTGCCGGGTATCGCAACTTGTTATGAGATTTGTATCGTTGGATTCCGAGGGCGGGGAAACGGCCCTCCTCGATTCCCTGGCCCCAAACGATCTTGGTGCGGGTTTTCGCGGCCTTTTTCGCGGCTTTGAGACTGGCTTCCATGCTGAGGCGGTCGACAAAGACTACGATTGCGTGCGCACCGCTGGAATGGAGTTCGCGATCCCATGTTCGCGGGAACTCAGCTGTGTCTAGCTCTAGTTGTAGTTCTTCGGTGGTTTCGCGTTTTCGTTTTTTGGGGTTGGTGATGGTGGTGGTTTGGGTCGCGATGATGGTTGTAGACTTTTTGGCGGCCGTGTCATGAAATTCAACCCGCTCAACTCGGCCGGAGGATAATTGGGCGCCAAATAAATGACGCAAATGCGTTTCTGTGGTGGTTACTGGAACATTTACGATGAAAAGGGAGCGGGAGGAGTCCGGGTCAGGCACTCGGGGCTCATGAGGGTGGAGGTAAAGGTAGTGCGTCGCAGGGTTTGGGAATGAAGGAACTGGAGGGAGATCTATGGGGAGAACTGAGTAGCCGGATATACTCAGCGGAGAGAGCGTTTTGGGCACCATTGTTGAGGCTCAATAGTTCTTTTCTACCTATAGGTAGTTTTCTGATTTAATTCTGGATAATTTTTCGATGTAAAGAAGTTGAATTTAGATAAGGATATTTTACACGAGAAACAAAAGCTTGGTACCACGGCTAATCCTTCCCCTTCTACTTTAGATCCGCCCATCAACATCAATCATCACCACCAGTCCTCAACTTCAAGAAAAACGTACAGACATGAATGAAACATGGAATCAGCACAACACGCGACATTATTAACTTGTTTGTATGTAACCTGGTTATTCTTTGCAACACCAAGCCTATACCTTGTCTGGATCATTGATCCCTCCATTCGTGATCACGTAAATAGCCTCGCGCTCCGGACAATCTAAAACCTTGTGAATAAAACATATCATGACCTTGTTTTTCTTTTTCTTTTTTTTTATATTTTTTATGATTTCTTTCTTTGGGTAAATTATTACCTGGGGAATCCTGGATCTTTGCGACTCTTTCATCGCCTCTACCCTTCCGGAGTAGGACTCGAGTGGTTGAAGCATGGGCTAAGATATGCCCTCCCACCGGTTTGCGCCCATCTGCACCCGCAAACAGGGCACTTGCTCCAGGATCGCTTTGCACCTGATTTGTCTATGGACGGAGTAAGCGTGAATATCAAGCAGAGATAGTTCTCTCTAATCTTCGAGCAACCTACCATTAAGACGCAAACGTTGAATTCTAGAATAAAAAACTGTGAGCCAAGCAATATAGGGGATGTGCGGAAAGGAATCGCTACATACCTTCCGCCATATGCGCGAGTTTCATCAGGAATTGATTCAACTTCTGCTGCCGATCCGCCAGTTCTCCACGCCCACAGTAGTCTACGCGGAAACAGTTCATGATACTATCAATGATCAGAAGGCGGTACTCACCACCCGCAAATTCCTTTGACAGCGTGTTCAGAAGCTCCAGCTGGTGTTCGCTATTCAATGCTCTTGCATACGCAATATTCTCCAATGCGGAATTTGGGTCAACACCAAACCGCTCCGCAATTTGCGCGATTCTTTCGGGCCGGAACGTGCCTTCGGTATCGATATAGGCTACTTTGCCCTCTGCACCACCCATGTCCTTGGGAAGCTGGGTCATGACGGACATCGTGTGCGCGAGCTGTGTTTTACCACAGCGAAACTCGCCATAGACTTCGCTGATACTCATGCTCTGAAATCCACTGTACAGAGACATGTCAGTGTCTACTCGAGGAGCATCAACACTCGGACATTATCAAAACATACCCTGCTAAGATAGAGTCGAATTGCTTGCTCCCTGTGGAAATTCTTACAACCCGCTTCCTCTGATGGCCTAGCTCCATTGCAGTTATGAATCCAGAAGCTGAGGGCTGCACGCAATGTCCAAGTCAGTTTTTTTAAAAAAAGATTCCTTATGACACTACCAGCAACCGCTAGACCAACAATTTTGGAAGAGAGCTACCCATACCTGACATTTCTGAATAGCTTCCTTGATTTTCTCTACCTTGACTTCACTGAAGCCCTTGATTTTCAGCAACGTCTTTCTCGTGGCTCCATGGACAGACTAGAATATACCCGCCAACGACCCATTCCCATTGCTCTAAACGTTAGTCTTGACTGATTTCAATACCATTAACGCCTTCAAAGGAGAGTAGCAGGTATGTGACTGGCATCATCAACTCAAAGGTAGGGGGATAGTGAAATTGAAAAACTAGTTATCCTACAGCGACAGTATAAAATCCGTTTGCTTTCAGTTTCGTAATATCCGCAGCTCCAACACCTACACGATGATTACAATCGCTTTTAGTTGGGTTGCTTTTCTGATATGGAAAGTCTTGAACTGAGAGGAAGATAGGAGAAGATGGACTAACCGTGAGCCTGGATACCGTCGATATCGACGATGAAGACATCCTTTAGAACAATAGAAATAGGGGTTAACCGAGTGCCTCTTCCATAGATTTCTTACGAGAGCTGGGGAAACAAGAGTGGGTGAGAGAGGAATCTAAGCCCCCTTCTTTCTTTCTCACATCATCAAACTCATCACTGGCATTTGACGCAGGCATTTGCTTTTTCTCCCTGCTTAGCTATAGCTAGCTAGCTACGTTTACCGACAAGGTAAAAGGGGAAAAATGGGTAATAACACTAGCAAATCCGTAAAATGCAACGAGATGTGGAGATAGTAGATGGGAAAGTAATGGACAGATAGATACCGATACAGATGACCGATGTTCTTGAAGACAAGAGAGGTGATGTTAATCGTTTTCTTCGGAGAGGATGGACGAAAGGGGGCACGTCAGGGCAGGTCACGAGTATTTCCCGATCAGGAGGAGCAGCGCAGAGCCTCATTCCGCCCGTGAAAAGAAATTCCGCTGGTATACCCATTAGGTGGACAAGCCTAATAGGGAGAAAGTGCCTCATACGATACAAAAACATATACTATAAGGCGGAAGGATAAGGGAAACAACAAGTTTGATATTTGCAATGGAGAACAACAAAGTCAGCCCAGTGTGCTTCTCCTTGTTTGTGCGTATACAGAGTATATATATATGTATATAGAAAACCAATCTGTTTCATAGAATTAACGAGACCTATGAGATTTCAATCGAAGAGCCTTTTTTTTTCTTTTTTTTCGTTTGTTTCTTTCACACCGCCAACAATTTGACGCCTGGTATGGTTACAAAAGCAAAATACCAGCCCTTTTTGATCCCCAGACACGAGAGAGAGAGAGATAGAGAAGAAACGGGCAACAATAATCAAAAATTGGCGTTTAAAAAGAAAAGAATAGGATAAATGTAGATAGAATAAATGACCACACGCCATGTTCCATAGATAGAGGGGGAAAGGACACATTTTGGAACAAAAAAAGGAAAAGAAAGTCAAAGGGAGTTGTTGGTTCCAGTACCGACAATTTATATAATCCACAACCCACAACAATCTTGATAAAAAATAATTAAAAATCCAAATCCCACTTTTCTCCTCCGTCATTCATTAGCCTTGCTGAAGTAGTTTTGAATTCCTACCGATATTTCCCCCGGGGGAAGGCAGATTGAAACTTTTCGTTCCCCCGCCTTTTTCCCGCCCAGCCAATCGACGCCGTTTTTCATGAGGCTTATTATATAAAGCCCGTTGCCGGATTCCAGAGCAAGAAATTCCTTTTTTGTCGTGAAAACCTTCTTTTTGATGGCATATCGTTACATAAAAGATCTCACAGTATGGAGAATCTGACACGGGAGACGTAATATGTGCAAAATCTTTCCAGGAAAAAAGAGAAGAAGAAAAGAATAGGAGCAAGATTAACAATAGGGGACCGAATCGGTTAGACCAAATACAAAGGGAAATCCAAAAAAAAATAAGAAATGAAAAAAAGAAGAGTGGTGGTGGGTAAGGGATTCCATCACAAGAGTCTAGTGGATTGGTGGGGGTGGTGGGTGATATAGGGAAATCGACTTTAAGCAACCGCCGTTGTGGGCGCGGGGGCAACGGGGGCAACATTATCCGCTGCAACAGCCTCGGCAGCAGGTTCCGCAGCATTCGTAGCAACGCCTTCGTTGGTGTTGGTCGGGCAATCGCGAGAGATATGGCCAGCCTGGGAGCACTTGTAGCAAACTTTGCCTGCGGAGCTCAGCGGCCCGCCGTTGGGAGCAGTGCAATCACGGGAGATATGACCCTGCATATTGTTAGATAACGGGGAAAACAGGTTCCTTTAGGGTCTTCCGTTTGGCCCTTGACATATTTTTGTTTTTGGGGGATTTGGAACTCACCAATTTCCCACATGCATAGCATTTCATAGCTTGGGCCTGGCAATCCCGCGCAAAGTGGTTCGGGCCGCCACATTTGTAGCACATAGCGGCTCGGGGAAACCCCGCGAATCCTCCACGGAAGGAAGGATTGAAACCTCCACGGGCAGCGGGAGCACCTCTCACGGCACCCTGCATACCGGCAGACGGGCAGTTGCGCTGTTATGTTAAGGTCAGCAAAACCGCCTTTAGGCGTATGGGGAGGTAATTTTTTTTAGAAAAGGTTAAAAGGAACTTACAGCCAAATGGCCGGGTAGATTGCAGTTATAGCAGCGGCCGCTCGTGGCACCTCCATTGATGCGCAAAGTAGGGCAGTCAGCTTGCACATGTCCTAGACCCTGGCAATGATAGCATTGTTTCGCTGCAGGGAAGGAGTTGTTAATATGTCTCCGCATTATCAAAGCTGGGGCGAAGGGGCGGGTTCTCCTTACTTTCTGTTGTGCGAGGAAGCGGGCAACCATTCGACTCATGTCCTAAACCGACCGTTAGTTGGCTGGAACTAATTTCGACGTCGTTTCATTGTTCGCAAATTGGATCTTACCAGGTTGCTTGCCTATAACAAGTCGATTAGTCTTTGATCCATAGAGAAGAAAAGAAAACAGGATGGAGGTAGGGCAGGGGGAGAGAGCTCACAGTTATAGCAAAGGCGTTCCGCGGACGAGCACACCTCTATTTTTTCTATGATCAGCAAAGGCTCTCAACTTCATCGAACAATCTGTTTTTCTCCTGGCTATTCTCCACTAACCCGCATAATGGCCAATGTTGCCACATTTGTAGCATGCGCGGCGCGACGACAACATCTTGGATGATCTCTGTTCGGTCTTCAAATTGTCAGTCTCAAATCTTCCTCGGGTATGGGCGCATATTTATGTAAAATAGCATCGCAAGGCAGGAGAATTATATAACTTGGGCAAAGAAGAAGGGTAACCGCAGGTTGGTTGCATATTCCCGGGCCGCGTTGGTAAACTGTCCTGTCTAACGGGCAAGGAAAAAGGAACTCGAGTTGAGGCTAGCAGGTTGGAAAGATTGAAAAAGCAACGCGCAAGTTTATGCACACACACAACAGCTTTTTGTAGCAACGGAGGCGGACTCACAGTTCTCAAAGACCTCTGTCCGTAGTAAAAAGTCACTCGAGGCTCCGTTCCAACGTTCTTGATAGCCTATCTTATTAGCCTAGGGAACCACAATAACATACTGTTCCTCGAGCTATGGATGCCAGGAAGCGTTCGTTATTGAAGAAATCCAAGGACAGGGCTCGGCTTTCTTCAAGGGAAAAAGGTTGCAAGGGGGCGAGGGAAAGGGAAAAAGAAAAAGAAAAGCACTAACAACTCAGCACACCAAGCTAAACCCTCACTTCTTCTCTCCAGTCCCACCAGGCCACGAAAAAAAATCCTTCCGGGGAGTAAAGAAACGCTGTGGTTGTTGATATGGATTTGCAGACTCGATACAGGAAGACCGTCGTCAGTTTTGGGAAAGCAAAACTGAAGAAAATCTTTTGGGAAGCTTGCCGACCTTGCCGAAAATAGTTTAGCGCCAACTTCTTTCCCCTAGGCCTTGGAAAAAACCCTGTTGCATACCTTTTAAAAGCTAATTAATTTACTATTGAATACCAACTATTATGTATGTACATACGTGTACATGTACTATGTATTATCCGGGAAAGATCTCATTGATGGACGCGATGGTGTATTTCTTATAGTTTTATTCATACACTGCAGGGGCTCATCGAATACCCCCCCAATAAATAGTACTGCTCGAACAGGTTGCTAGCCCCATAAATCCATCGCAGAGTTTATATTAACGAGTTGGGTTACGTTGAACTCAAGCGCTCGCAGTCTCGCTTTCAATCACAGCTGGTGCTTTGAGGGTTCGGCCCTTAAGGAAACCCAATCCTTCCCCAGCCTATGTAATTATATGGTCAGTATTTGCGTAGTCCGTCTGCGTATATAGACAACAACCCAAAGGGAGTAGGTAGGTGTATGCTGCTTACGTAGCTTATCAATGGAGAAACTTCAACGCCAGACGTTTCTTCCGATTCAGACTCGACAATGCCGCCAGCAGCTCGAATCCATCGCTCGCCTTGGCGCATGATATCCCTCTTGCTGGTATCGGGGTCATCCTCCCCTTTGCCCCGAGCGTTTTTCAGTGGAGAAAACTCGTCTTCCCGCTTGACTTCAATCGATGCAAATTTGTCAAGCGGCAGTAATGGAAATACGTCAAACACAAACTGTTCTAGTTTGATCCCATTGGGCGTCTCGGGTTTGACGACCTCCCCTGTCTCGGTATCGATGCAAGGGATCTTCTTGCGGGCGACATGGTGTGGCAAGTTGGGCGCCCAGACTTCGATTGACTCGAGGAAGCGAAACGAGTAGTAATGGTTCACGATATTCGCGGCGCGGAACTTGAGGACGTCACGGTGTTTGGGATCCTTGGCTTCGGCAGTCTCCTTGTCTATCTCGGAGTATTCCACAACATCTGGCTTTCCATTTCTCAGCAGGATCAGGCCGACGGACTCGGTAGCATTCCGCTTGCGTACGACTTTGGTAGCGATATCAACGCCCTTGGAAGCCGCAAAACCGAGGAAGACGGGATCGGCAACTTTCACAAGGCAGTTGTCGACGCAGTAAGCGTGGATATGCTCGATGCCTCTTTTTCTCATGTCTGTTCGGACGCCCCACGTTAAGAGCGCTTGGTATATGCCGCCATTACCATCAGGTGCTACCGCGACCTATTTTACATATTGCATGTAAGTGGGAAGAAGAAGAAGAAGAAGAAGAAGAAGAAGAAGAAGAAGAAGAAGAAGAAGAAGAAGAAGAAGAAGAAGAGCCTCGGTAGACGGCTAGTAGCATAGAATAAGCACATACCTTCGATTTGCTTTCCATTAATATTTTCCCCTCGTTAGATATGCAGGGTAGTACGCCTTGCTCAAAGATTATAACATTCTCTTTCTCCAGGCCAAAGTAGTTATGCTCTTCAAAGAACGACTGGGTTGGCTGTCGCGTTGGCCCGCTGGTCATGACGTACCAGGGAATAACAACGTTATCCTTGCCCGATGACTCCCGAGCCAACTTCTGTAGCTTTACGATTCTCTCCGCCTGTATCTGGAAAAGTGACTTTTTGCTTGGAAGCCCAATGTCAAAGCAGCCCTTGGGGGCAGAGCTGCCCAACCGAGTTCCCTGACCGCCAGCCATAAGCACGACTGCCACCTTGTTGGCCGCGATCAATTGCAAGCCAGATGTATGGAATCGCTGTAGAGTATCGGCATCTGAATCGATCATGGACGCCGTAGTAGATTCTGGTAAGGGTTCTAGGGTGGTGGTTTCTTTACCATCTTGTGTGGCAGCGGCGGGGTTGAGAGCTTTGTTGGCAAGCTCGTTAATGCGGTTTGGATCGAAGTTGGAGAGCTGCTCGAAGAGATGGGCCTTTTCGGTCGCTTTCAACTCATCGAAGAAGGCAAACACTTGTCCCTGTCCTGCTTGTTCATAGTTGTGTCTTAGAGTATTGACCTCCTCCTGTGTCGGCTCGCGGGGTAGAGCTGCCCCCTCCTTCCCACCAATGGGGAGGTGGTCTTTGATATTCGAAATAAGTGTGGACATTGTCGTAGCAAATAATATGTTGAATAGGAATAAGGGGAGGGGGGGAAATGATTTTAGTGCTGTTTAATTGTCTGGTTTACTTTTTAAAATAGGGAACGGAGCTGAATTTAAAGAGAAAGTCAAGGAAGACCCGCTGGAGTTCGATAACTACCGCAAACAACACACCAGCTGAGAGACCCCGCCAAACAATAATGTATTTTTAGCGTGTGATGTCAGTGGGCACCGGGATAAATCCACCTTAATCCTACAAACACTTGCTTCCCTGTCAGTGGGGTCACGGCAATCCATCATAGCCAGGGGCCCAGGGGGAGACAAACAATAATTTTTCATGTTTGCTATTCGACAGCGCGGAAGGCTGAGCAGCGAACTTTTTAAGACTTTTAAGACATGGGAGCCGCAGCCAGCCAGTTGTAGCCTCATTAGATGATAGGAATAGCCCAAGGCGGCTTGGCAATGGGTATGTATGTAGTAGTTCATTTATTCGGGCCAAAATCCAGCATTGTTAGCGTAAAATTCACGGGACTTTGAGGTTGGGATATATATATATATATATTTCTCGTCTTTAAATTTTTCTATAGAGACAACAATTCCATAAAGCGAATATATTATACAGGGTATTGACTTGGTAATGGATCATTGAAGAGATATATATTTTGTCACCGCCTTTGCCTCCCACTTTCATGCGTGTATTTCGAAGAGTCTTTGCTCCGTCTGTATTGTCCACCATCACCACCACCATCATCAACATCATCATGATGGCGGCGCGGAGGTGACCTGCTCATATGTCTAGGTCGCCTGGGCGGGCTTCGACTCCGAGAACGCCTGTAAGATTCAGGATCTCCCTTCCTGCGCATGTCCTCTCTATCGAATACCATCCCATATCCATCTCGTCGAGGCGCCTCCGAAGCTCTGTATTGGCGTCTCCTCTCTAAGCCAGATATTCCTCCAAACCCACCCCGTTGACCAGCTCTTTTGGAATTTGTTGCGTTCCGCCAGCTGTCCGACAATTTCGAAACCTAAAAATGGCCATTAGCAAACTGTCAACTAATGGGGACCGTGCGGATAATAATAGCATTGGGGACTCACACTTTGAGAGAAGTCGACATGGATGCGATGGTCATCAATCAAAACACCTTGCATTTTAAAATAAGCTTGTTCACAGTCCTTTTGGTTCTCAAATTCGATAAACGCATACTGCAGACTGTCACCGGTCCGCTTGTCCCGTATCACTTCACAGGATAGTATCGTTCCGAACCGGCTAAAAATAAGATGAAGATCCTCATCTATTACGGTTAGTTTAGTATGTAGGCTCATCACAAAAGAAAGGGGGAGAAATTGTGATTACACACCTTGAGTTACAGGATTGAGTTTGCATACGAAGAGCACATTCTCTGGTGGCTTGACCTCAGCAAACGGCAAATCCCCAACCATTTCCAAGGTCAAAGCCTGCGCCCGAGCCTCGCGCTCCCGCCGTAGCTTTTCCACCGCTTCCTCGTCGATATTTTCGTCCAACTCTTCATCATCCGCAATCATTACTGTCGCCAGCTGGGCCTTTGAAGGGAGCGGACTTTCCGGGGGTACCACAAGGTCCGGGGGATCGTCAAAGGGGTCGTCCAAGATCACAGTATGCCGAATTCGAATATCTTTAAGCGGTCGCCCCTTATCATCAATGAACGCATCGTTTATTTTCTCCAAGACATCAAATCCTTCCACCACCTTCCCGAATATAGCCGCTTTTCCATCCAGATAGTCCAGATTATCTCCAAGTGTTATAATGAACTGACTGCCCGCAAGGCGCTCGTCAGGGTCTTTTGCGGAAGGGACCGTAGCCATGCTGACCGTGCCACGTTCTGTATGCTTCATCTTGGGCGGCAACTCGATCGGAAATATTCTTCGTGAAGGCCCATTGAGGAGGCCCCAGATGGAGGACCCGCCATCGCTATCTTTAGAATCAGGGCCAATGGGGTCGCCGGTCTGGAAGGAGAAATTCTTCTGGACGTTGTATACCGGAGAAAAATTGTAATACTTGACCTTGCATAACTTCAAAAAACTAGATCGCAACAGTTTGGAAATTTTAGTTTCCACCTTCAGCCACTTCACATTTGCACAACATGGGTGACGTAAAAACATAGCGAAAAGAGGGGTGTGGAGGGTATGGGGGGGGGGGGGCGTGGTGGGTATGGAGGCTTCAAAAGAGGACATACTTTTCGCAAGCTTTGGGAGACGTGTCGATCAAAAGATCAATGACAATATCACCCAAAGATGTCTCCAAGATGACACTCATGGTCGCGAAGGTATCGACCCAAAGGCGGAATTAAAGTGAGGCAACTGGGAGCTCAAACCATGGAGGCATTAATTGTGAAATTGGGCGTGAGGGAGCATCAGTCAAATAATTATATTAACTATAGATAGCTTGTAGTGCAAACTTGTTTCAAGGTGTGGTTGTTCGCGATGTTGTCGTGTGTGAGGAAGTGAGGCAGCGAGGCTTTGGTTGAAACTTGAGATGGAGATATTTTGGGTATTGCGGAATGACGGAGGATCGACGGAGGCCAGCTCTGGGACAAGCCGGGTTAAGGTTGGCCGCTTTTAGTTAGGCCAATAATGAGACATGGCTACACCGTTTTCTGCCGTGTCGAACGCCTCTCACACACCAATCTCAGGCTATCCTCAACCTCTGCTTGGATCTATTTTATAGTATACTCCAAGAATATGATATGATATGATACAATATGATATGATACAATATGATGTGATATGATGATCTGTGTTTACAAACGTCACCTGTCATCTGCTTAACTACCCTATCTATACTAACCCTCTACCAAGAGCAATTTCTTCCACTCTTGTAGGAGGGGTTTAACTGACGAGGAAATATTCTCAGTCAAGCTTGTACGTGTGTCAGAAAACCCCCTCCCCCCGGTTTAATTTACACCAGACGGGTTAACTTAATACTAAGGTATCTACCTATGATGTTCAGTTGTTTGTCGTCCTGCCTTTCAGCGGAATGCCTTTCCGAAGCCAATCCTGAGGCCTGGCAGTGGATAGCCCAAGACCCGCATTTGCCAATTCCCGACTCGCGAGAGATGTCAAACATTCTTCACATAACTATACCGTTAATTGATGGACCATCGGACGCAAGTCAAACTTTTAAACAAAAAAAAGAGGCTTTGATGAACAACGTGTCATTGGTGTTCAATGAATAATGGCTCTATCTCAGTACCCTAAATCCGCCATTTCCTGGGTCGCCTCACATATCCGCTCCCAAACCGTTTCACAAGAAGAAGATAACCGTTGAAACTCTGTTTACTCGCATAAATATTTCCCTACCTTTGTCTAACTCCAACTTTTCCATCTGACTTGGTATGTATGTTTGCAATTGCTGCGTACACGTGGAGGCGGATCGGGCCATCCATCCATGGTGGCTAATGACAGCAATCCTATTTGATGTGTCTTTCAACCGTTCAATTCATACATTCTTCATGCATGAGGCTGTAATATGCAATAAACTTCCAGGGGTGAGGGCCCGCCTCCCGGGTTTCTGCAGAACTCAGCCTGTTGATTTCAATATTTCCCCATCTTCTATTATTAGCTAATCTATAGGGTTTTCTTTTTGCCTATGTGGACACAAACGCCTTCGAAACAGTGTACGGAGTATACAAAGATTTTGGGATGAAACCGTTTCTCACACAACCTAGCTATATCCACTTAATTCTACTAGCGGAGCATAAATCCTCAGAACTCCATGCTTATTTACCCCAACTGTCCTACGGTTTCGCCGAAACATACATTTATCCATCTTATATCTTGCATTCTATTCTTCGTCATAACAAACCCTGGGAACTGGAAACATTCTTTAGCCGTTTTGGCAGCGTCCTGTGCGTTCCTTTCCCTGGAACCGGTTGAATTCCTCCAATCACGGTAGAACAACACACGATACATACATACCTAATATCATCAACCGAACCAAACCGACCTGAAGAAGACACAATCTAGAACCTTTTATTTTTGCTTTTCCCCACAGGCCCTTTTTCTTGAAATATATTATTGCAAGTCATTGCAGTGTTTTAATTATGCTAGCTGGGGGTGGAATGCTGGCCTACCAATTACAACCTCTTTTGCTCCTCATATCTCAGGCACTGCCCAAGTTCCTACTATAGGAGCATTGGGTTAGATGTCATCCCTTCTAGTTGGTATATATCATGTCCTATACACTCTGATTGGCCCTTTTACTGAGGAATCACAGCTGCGATTCAAGTGGGAATTTCCATTTTTGAGAACGATAGGGGCATATGTTTGCTCTATGTGCTTTGATCAGCAGGAAGCAAACAACTCAATCAGCGTCTGCATTTTCACACTGCCAAACGCTTTTCGGATACTTGCTCGAATCAAAAAAAGTGGGCTTTGCACACCATCTCGCTTTTAAACCTTTTTTTCGTTTTATTCTTCTCCCCTTCTTCTTTGTTTGTCTCTCTGTCTGTGTGTTTACAAAGTCTGCAACTCCATTTTCTGAGCTAAATATAATTTTTGTTTGCCGAATATTTTCTTCATCTAGCTCTGGATGGAGCATTTCTTTTTTGCCCTTTTTTCCCCTTCTGCTTTTGTACCCGTTTCCCCAATTGTCACTCCTACAGTTTACAGTGTCACTTCACCACCCACCATGAGGATGGTGTGCAATGCTGTGTAGGACATTTTCTGTGGCACTGGGCCCTCAAAACCTAACAACCTTGTTATTCAAATAAACCGCACCATTTCCTTCAACCAGGAACCCTTCGTTCAGGAAGAGGCACAAAACGGGTTAATACATGGGAACACCGTGGAACTTAGTAGAAAAATATGTACCATCAAGCTAATTTGCTAATAATAAGCTGGACATATTGGGTAATCTAGGCAAAACTGTGGTCGATTTTTATTGCCTCCAAAGTCCTGCATATGTCTTGAAGTAAGGGAGGTGAAGCAACCACGGGAAATTCGTTCTATCGGCAGATATACCTGCACAGCATCTTTAAAACCTACACCATGTCCTGATACGTTGCCCAACTTGCTTTATTTCCCCCCTATGGCTGGGGTATATTAAAGATACTCAGTATTATTCCGCCCCTTCAAAAACCGTTGCGTTGCTCGCCTTTCTAAATCTAGCCGTTATTTGCCCTGAAGTTTATCGTTGTTACACGCATGGTGAGCTCGGGACATATAGACACGACCATATCTTCTGATCTCTGCTTGCTTGCTTGCAACAAAAGCGGACAGATAGATGATGTCTCCAACTTATTACGAACCACAGGAGGACTTACAATTCTGTCGGCATTCTACCCGGGGAATGAGCTATCCAGTTTCTCACTCATTGCGAGGTGATGCTCAACAAGAGCTTGCGGGTGGATATAGTAATCGAATATGCTCGACAGCAGAACCAGAAGTGAAGGGCAGCGGTACATCTGCTCGCCGGCGTATCCAGGTTGCGGTATGTTAATTTGTGAGACTAAAAGACCATTCCTCTATTTGTTTGTCCCCTTCCTTACCCTTCTTTTCAAGTGCGGCCGATGTCGAAAAAGAAAGATCAGATGTAGCGGGGACACTGGCAACGGCCAATGTACCAACTGTCGGAATGCGGGAACGCAGAGTTGCCAGTTTTTGCGGGTATGTTGACATCTACTTATTAACACCAGCCGTGTCCATATCAATCTAAATTGTTGCTAATGATGCCTAGGTCAATTCATTCAATACTCATGCCAAATCAAATTACAGTAGCTCCTGGCCATATCCGGCTGCAGGCGCCCTAGGTGGTCCCTATGTCAGCAGCGCCGGGTATGAGACGCAGGCTACTAGCAGAATAAACTCAATATCAATTCAGTCGATGACGCCAACTTTTCCATTGCATTCAAAATCCCAATGTGCTTATGAACAAGCAACTCAGTTTGCCCCGTTTTCGAGGAGCCCCTATATATCCGCATGTCCAATCAACTATGAGGGCGATTCCGCTTCGTATAGCATGTCATCTCCACCATATATGCTCCCCAGCACGGATTCGGCAGGAGGTTCCAGCTACTGTTCTTACACAGGAAGCCCTCGGGCCTCTCAAGTTGGCAAAATCCCAAATGAAGATATTTACCCTGATCAAGACGGCCACTCGACCCTTGTATCCAATTACACCTACATGACACAAACGCAACCTCCAGTATCCGTGTCGTCTGACATGCCTTCCGCACTCCCCCTTCTCAGTGCAATGTTATCATCATCATCAGGGCCTGACAGGATATTGCCAAACCCTGCAGCGAGTCGAAATGGCCGTGACAACGGATGCACGATGCCTCCCCCTTCGGCAGAGACTTCGCTTTCTTCCTCTTACGGAGCTGGCCAAGGATTAAATGCCAGATCACAAGGCCACTTGGCCCTGGACGGCTTGTTATCGAGCAACCAGCAGAGTACGATGAGGACAACGACCACCACCATGGCCAACAGTGCAAATTCGCCAAGTACCACCAAGCCCTTGACAAGCCCCACAGAGATGGGATTCGGATATGTCATATCCAACAACTCGCCAGCAACAACAATACCTTCCACAACATTTTCCGCGACGGAATCCGTAGAGGGATTTCACCCTCCTGTACAAAATGCGCTGAACGGACCATCCCACCGCTGCAGTGAGCGTCGACAACAAACTAGCTGTGGAGCGCAGGCTTATGGCCATAGTACTGTGTTGTCTGCACACAGCTCATCGGGTCGTTTATCGAATGGGAAATCCTACAATCGTCTTCCCCCTTATGAACCGTCGGCATCTAGGTGCTCGGAGCCCACAGTGAACCCGACCACCAATCTCCCAGTTCACAAAACCGACAATTTTTAGGGCCGACCCAATTCACATTTTAGTTTTTAATATTTAATATCTTTCTATCCTTACCGATGCTAATTTCATCTCAATGACAACTAACGAGTCTCCTTGAGGTCTGGTTTACCATTTGTATGGTGCGGAATATCAATTTATACTGGAATTGGTTGGAGAGGATGCAAATTCTTTTTTATTATTCCTACACGGATCTCCTATGTCTAGAAATGTCAAGATATGTCTCTCTTTTGTCAAAAACAGCGGTTGGGTGGGGTTTTTTTTTAGATCGTGCATTACATGTGGAAAACCGTGTAATAACTTCCTTTGATCGTGGATAGAAAGCGTGTGTTTATGAAAGCGGTGATATCCTTTTTTTCGTTTTTCTTTTCCAGCACCTGACGAGCCTCCAAGTTGCTGTTTTATGCTCGCATTCTGGCTTGCATTTTTATTTTATTTTATAAAAAATGGCTAACCGTCCCTACCATGTATTATGTTTTCAGTCTCTTTCCATTTCATCTATTTCATCCCTTTCCCCCTTTTGACCTCAAGACACCCTCAAGTGTGGTACCGATTTCGGCTATCAAAAAGAAAATATATGGCACGGGTGATTGATACTGGTGAGGAGTGTTCTTTTTCTTTCGTTTTTTGTTTTTTTAAAAACCTGTTATCCCGCGTTGCTGACGTGGGGATTTGCCCAGTCTTTATCACCAATCATGTTTGATAGATTAGCATATAAATAAGAAAGAAGGATTGCCGGTGTCGCGTTTTCGGGTTCGCTGCAGGGTAAGAAAAATATGCGTAGTAGCAGTAGCAGACGGATCCACCTAGAACAAGGGGAAGGGGGGTCACGCCCCGGGTACTGTAAAATAAACGAAAAAGGTGTAATTTCACCACATGGCTTGATTTTCAGCTAAAGTACATCATCGATGTAGGTAGATAAAGAAAACAATTCATCCAGCGCATTTTGGGACCCTTAAGCAAATCAAAAAATCCATGTCGTGACGTCTCCACCCAGCACCATAAAAAAACAAATAAGCAAAGAAACCGGATCCCTCTTTTATTTGCCCTTCTTGTCCTTCTTTGGTCCCTTGGTCTTTTCTGTGCCCCGGAACTTCTTCGATCGGTTCTTTCTTTGTTTGCCTGTATTTCAAGTAGATCCCATTTGTCAGTAAATCCCAACTTATATTACCCAAATACGGAGAACGGGGATATGCCAAAACGTACGTTGCTGCCTGCTGGCCTTCTCGACCTTCTCGCCAGCTCCGATACGGACAAGACGGTAGCGGGGTTCGAATTTCTTCAGGGCTTCGGTTGAGTCGTAGATGAGGGCGAAGCCGGTGGTCTTACCACCACCATAGTGCGTGCGAAGACCGAATACGGAGACTTGGTCCTTGTTGGACTTGTAGAGTTCTGAGAGTTTCCCACGGAGCTCGTCCTTGGAGATGTTGGCACGGTTGGGATGGAGGATGTCACTGTGTGTGGCCGCGTTAGAAAACCGTTATATCCTTTTCAAAAAGAGAAACCAAAACTCAAGCATCCGCCTCCATCTGTAACATTGTGACCGCGATCCCCGAAAGCCTCCATTCCAGATTCCCACACAAAATGAAAGAAGCAACTTACACAACCATCTGCTTTCTGGCCAAAAGAGGGTTGCGGAGGAACTTGCGCGTCCGCAGGGTCACCGGAGCGTCAGCCATAATTGCAGAATTTTCGAGAAGGGAACCACCGGCAGTTCGAAAAGTCTGCTTCGACGAAGGAGGAGGAGGATGGTTGGCTGCTGGGGTTTGTCGGTTGTCGCTGTCGTCGAAGAATCACGATGTCTCGATGTATTTTTTGATTTTGCTGGGTGTGGGTTCTCGGCTAGGGCCAACTTGCCCATATCGCGCTAGTCCCAATGCGGTAGTCCCAATCCCGCCGCTTGAGCCTCATGGGGGTTTCTTCTTTTGGCTGGGTAAATTTCAAGGTTTGTTTCTTGACAACACAACGAATATCTTCTTGAATCAACAACACTATGGGGTGTGCAGGACGCGATAATGACGCGGCCACCCATTGACCATGAAGACCAGGTGGATTTGCTTGTGGCTCAGTATCTCCAGTTGCTTGAGCCACAACATCTGTCTATCCCGCCAAATAATATCCTTATCAAGACAGAGGTTCAGCAGCTGATCTACCAGAGAATGTTCGATGAAGCACGCGTTTGGCCTATCCCTCCGCTAGGCTATCGTATCCGGATCCTCAAAATACTCATCTCTAAACTGGAGGAGTCAATTTCCAACCCTGAAGAAGATGTATGACACCTTTCATTCTAGTTTTCGCTGGCATGAATCATGGGACTACGAACATGATTTCGCCACAGTTTTCGCTTTATCCTTGGTCATTCATCCTAATGATATCTCATTTTTCCAGGAGATCTTAGATGATCTCATGAGGAGCTATACCGATCTCATCAGTCTCCCACGACTGTCTCCCTTGGAAGAAGCCCAGACATCGTCATACGTCCGCTACGCAGCCCCCAGAGGTCGGGATTCACGGGGTAGTCATAATGATCAATTCGTGATAACGTCAGAAAACCGCAACCTCATAATTGCTTCGGGGACTACCGGATTCCGCACATGGGAGGCGGCTTTACACCTTGGCACTTACCTTTCAACCCCGGAAGGCAGATCACTAATTGAGGGGAAGAATATCGTTGAGCTCGGAAGTGGCACAGGGTTTCTTGCCATGTATTGTCTGAAATGTCTTGGTGCCCGCAGCGTGACGGCTACGGACAGAGATCCTGCATTGATATCTAGCATCAAGGACTGTGCAATGTGGAACGATCTTTCTTGCACCAGAATAAATGCAAATATATGGGAGTGGGGTACTCCATTCCAACCTGGCCGGCTCTCCTCATTAGGGAAGACGTACCAATCATTTGATGTTGCACTTGGAGCTGATCTGGTATGAATACGACACTTCCAAGTCATTTCTCATATCATCGTTGGTAGCTGATGAAGCCGGCGACGCATTTACGCTGTGACTTGTATAAATGTATAGATATATGATCTGGACCTTGTATATCTTTTATTCTCAACGTTACGGGAATTATTCGACAAGCACAGAATCAAAGTGTTTATTATCTCTGCCGTACATCGAAACCCGGAGACGTTTAATGCTTTTCTTAAGGCCTGCGGTGCGCGCTGGATTTCCGTTTTCTCCTCCTACATAGCCTTGATTGTAATTATTAATGCATGCCTTTTCCGTGAAACGTTGCTAGTGTGCTGACAGCCTTTTCTTGAACAGAAACGAGCGGTTTGAACTGTCGCCGGGTAGATTTCGAATCTCCACCCCTCGAATCCCAGGGTGGACTTTTTCACAGGACCGATGTTCCCATTTGGACGTACATGATATCAACCCCCTTACTTCCGTGAGAATGTTCCATACATTTTTAAGACTCCTGTATGATTATAGTTTACGCTTGATATACCTCGATTCGCCCCCGCATTTGTGTTCATGTCTTCTACGCACTACAGCCGAAGAGTCACCTAGGACATGGTTCTGGATTGGTGCTTTGTCGCACGGCCGTCTTATTACCTTATTTTCCTTATTTTATTATATTTCATATAATTACGAAGGGAAGAAAAAATAGACTACGGCCTGAGCTATACATATTCAATACCGATCGTCTTGAAGTTTACTAGAAGCGGAAGGAAAAGAAGCAGAAAAGAATAATTTAGAAACAGACAACACAAAAAACAGTCCCTCCCCAAGCGAAAAAGACCCTTGAACATCTTTATTTATGTCCTGCACATAAGGACAATGCATACATATTGATATGCAAAACATACCTGCATATACATCCGCCCGCAATCCGACCCAATCCAAACCCCAATCCAAGCCCCAGTAACCCCTACCTCATGCAGTCAAACAATCCCTTTATATCCCGCAGTACTAGTCCCACAGTGCATCGTACTATATAATTTCTTCTTGTTTCGTTATTCCATCCCCTCATGAGTCTCGTCTTAAATATCGGGACTATCGGTGTCCCAGCAAGACACATACGCATGTACATGTATGTATATGTACATTACATATACATACATACACACACAACCGCTACAGATCAGCGTCCCACTTGCAACTCTTCCTCTTCCTCCCTTCTCCCAATTTGTGCGGAGTACCATTCCTAGCTTTGCTGCTGTACATCGTAATCGTATGCAGGGCATGGATCACCTCGCACCATCCATCTTTTCTCGGACCGTTGGGGATGGGTGGGGTAGATTAGACGGGTAAATGAATGGGAAAGCGGGCACGAATCAGGGATGGAATTTTGTGTAGTTTTAACTACCTGAGGTATATGTTCATTTGTATATGCATGTTTCAGAAAAGAACAAGAAAAGCCTCCCCGGATGGATCTATAGAGACAAGAAACGGCTATATTACATACGTGGACAATATAATCGGGTAGGCAATCTATTTTTTTAACCAAACACACTCCCATCCCTATTGAATTACGGAGTATTGTTGCCCCAAACGGTAGTTTTTAACGTACAAATTGAAAAAAACCCCTAATGATATCAAACTGGCTACCGCATGCCTTTCTACCTCAATCCAACCCGAAGAACCCTAAAGTGGTGTAGCCTCCACATATTATCATATTAAGTAGCTTCAAGAGCATATTCGTTCATCTAAACTACCTACCTAAACCTATAGGCATATATTTATGCGTATGTAGGTACCCTCGCTATTACTGCTTTAGTGGCTGGGGCTTTTTCCTGGTCATGTACATGTACTACTAACCGTAAGACTCTTTTTCTCCGTTGGGATATCCCATGTAGGAGAAATAATGGTATTTAGGTGATGCATATCTATCCGGCAGCTAATCGATGTTTCATTTTTACAACTGACGATATGGGCCAGCCTTTTTTTTTTATCGCCCTACGAATGTACGCAGCTAAGCTTGGGGAAATGATATCACAAGGATAAATTGATAGAACACAGGATGTGAATGAGTACGTGTATATATATAATATGCAATACTACTCTTCCCTAGAGCTCATATATTATATGTTACATCTACCCATGTTATATGATATTTCCTAATCTGGACGGTTAGGATTTGATTGGTTGGCGGTGCATTATATACCGGTCGTTAGTTGTGTGGGTATGCATATGCAGGGCATACAGTGTTTAGAGACGTGTGTAACAATTAACGACAGCAAGAAGGAATAACAACCCTAATCCTATCTCACCCTGTTGCTTTAATGTTTTTTTGTGCGAGGGTGGAAAGTATAATCTCATTGTCTCCTATCAAGCTTATAACTGAGACTCTAATAGGTGTGTAAACGGCAGAGGTTTGATTGGGAGGAGAAGGGGTGAAAGGAGTATATACTAACTATCTCGGGGGGGGGTGTGAAAGATATGGGCTAGAACATGTAGTTATGGACTGTATTGTACGCATGAGAATCACAGATTGCGACGTGTTATAGTATAGCGAAGCGCAAAAGAAAAGGGTGCCAAAATGGGAATGAAGAATAAAATAAAGTAAGTAATGAGGAGCGCCAGTGTCCCCAATGCATATGAAGCTACCGTTATAGAAAAGACAAAGAAAAAAGGAACCCGCCAAAAAAAGAAAAGAGAATTCTGACATGCTACAGTTATAGGCCAAATGAACGAGAGTAGGAAATGCATTGGATTTAATGCTCGTTGATACAAAGGAAAATTCCCCAATAGTAGGCCGTATGTAGTTGTGTAGATAGACGGAAATGCAGGGAGCGAAGTAGCTGTGTATGAGATAAGGCTTCATAGAGAAATGAAATGAGACGATATATTGAAGAAATAATCAGAAAGAAAGAAATGCACATATTGGGTATCAAACGCAAGTATGGAAGAGTAAAAAAGAAAAAGGGAAATAGAAAAAAGAAAATAGAAAATAGAAAATAGAAAGAACGTAGGTGATAGTAGACAGCTAAAGTAAAAAGCTACTCAAGTAAGCTTTGCTGCAATAACTCCTCATCAATTGCCTTGGGCTGTATAGCTGTAGGCGCTTTTGCGGGCAGACGGAGCCCTAAGATAGGGCCCTTCTGGTTTACCCCAGGTGGTCTGACCATGATAGCCGCGGCCGCTGTCGTTGATGCAGTCTTTGAAGAGGAGCTAGACGAAACGGATGCAGAAGCGGATGCAGATGATGCAGCAGAGATGGATGGCGGTCTTGGTGGGCGAGCCGAGGATGCCAACGATGAACGACGCGAGGATATGGGTGAACGCAGGTCTCCCGCTGACATTATCGGTGCCATACCCCATCTGCCAAGAACCCATCCCCCGACTCGCTTGCTGAAACTGGCTGTCTGACGAGATGCAAAGACGTCATCTGGATGGCGAAGGGGTGAGGAGTTGTTGGGTAGGGAGCCTGGTGGGGTTGGGGTTTGGGTTGCATTTGGGTCCACTGCAGCTGCAGCGGCGACTGATGAGAGTAGGGAACGGGAGTCGGAGCCTTTATCCCCATTACTTAGGGACACAGTGGGGACGATGATGTGCATTAGAGATATGACGGGGGGAGTGAAGGAAACCTCCGTGCCGGCGGATGTTATACGGCTTGGCGTTCTGACAGATAATGCTGAATAGGAACTGAGCATTTGGGATGGGCGGGAACGAAGCGTATGGATATCCATTCCTGAGATGGAAAGGAGGCTTTCATGTGAGGACGCGCGTTTCACCGTGTGATATTGGAGCTGCGAGGCGAGATCATGTTCAGGTTCACGGTCAGGAGTAGGACAAGTGGTAGGTTTAGATTGCATTGCTTCTTCATTGGTGATTTCTTGCGTTGGTGTTTCTCCTTCTTCCAGGATGGGAGGTTCGAAATAAGGTATGCTTTCATTTGGGGAGAAATTATCATCTTGTCCTTGGCTTTTGTCTCCTAGAGGAGCTATAAACGTATCCTGTAACTCAGCCGGGCCGGATATAGATCGGATGGGGATATCAAAGGATCCTTTGCGACAATGGTATGGCCTAACACTTGGAGACGCAAACCCAATGCTCTCCGGACTGGTAGGGCGAGAAGACTCAAAGCCATGATCCACGCGATCGAAAATGGACGAGGTCCTATATGCAGATTGCGGAGAACTTGGCATTGACGATGACATTGACCCTGCTACTGCGGAAGTAGAAGGTTGGATCGACCAATGGTGGTTATTCGAGGCTGGAGGGATGGAGACTGAAGTTTGAGAGAGTATGGTCGATGTGGACGAAGTGGAACCGTGTGGGCGATGCGAGATTGGTGACATTCGTAAGGAAAGACTAGACGGGGACTCGAGAAGCGGAGAGGAAATCATGGGTCTCCTTCTCCTTTGGCGACGATGTATAGGAATTTGCACCTTTTCCTTTCGCTGGGAGACGGCAGGGGTAGGCGAGTGGTAATGATGATGGACGTGGAACTCCTGAGATGTCACTGGTGGGAACTTCGCATCCAGTTCGTCACTGAGCGGAAGTCTCTTCTGTCGAGGTTGTCGTTCATTCGGCTCCGGGCTCAGCGGTTGATGGAGGAGAACCTGTTCCCGCAGGTTCTGCACCTCCTCATTTGAGTTCTGAAGCATTTCCCTGAGCTCGACGATGCCCATTTGCAGGTTCGCATTATCTTGCAAGATGTCGCGCACG
Organism: [Emmonsia] crescens; assembly: GCA_002572855.1. Taxonomy (NCBI): domain Eukaryota; kingdom Fungi; phylum Ascomycota; class Eurotiomycetes; order Onygenales; family Ajellomycetaceae; genus Emergomyces; species [Emmonsia] crescens. The sequence continues at coordinate 26,283 of PDND01000049.1, forward strand.
AAGTTGCTAACCACTCCTGGTTTATTCTGACCAAGTGACGAGGCAGCCGCAGCACCTTTAAGTCGACCTGCAGCGCTATCCAATTCTCTCTCCACTGCACGCCTCCGCTCCATGCGCCCAAGTAACTCCACATGCTTTTCCTGTTCCTCTCTTGATTCCTTTTCTATCCTCTCGAGTTGGTCTTGAAGGTCTCGCAAAGTGCATTCGGCTTGTCTCCATCGTTGAACAGCAGATTTCTCATCTTCTTCTGTCATGATAAGTTTTGCCAGTAGCTCCTCCTGTTCCCGCTCCATCGCATCGATCTGCGACTCGAGTTGAGTTAACCGCGCAGCTGAGGTCGACAGTCGCTTAATCTGTAGCTGCGTACTCTCGAGTGTGTCCGTGAGAGACTTGATCTGAGCATCCGACTCCTCGATCGCCTTGTTCATGTCCTCCAGCTGTTCCAAGAGCTCGCGGTTTTCCTGGATGATTCGTGCATTTTCCGCTTGCGCCTGGCGCTTGTCTCGCTCGAGATTTTCCATTTCCAATAGCAATCTGCCTCGATCTTCTTCTGCATCTGTCATGTAAGACTCATGACGCTGCAATAATACCTAGACCCACGAGGGCAAAGGAAAGTAAAACATCAGTAGCTACACACGGACAACAGCAACAACAACAACAACAAGGCGACAGTACAGTTAAATAGATATAACAAACGAGTAGGGAAATACATGAGAATATGAAAAATGAAATGAATTACACACCTGGCCTAGCTGGGCAGCAGTTTTGACATCCTTTTCCAGATCCGCCAGCGCAGCATTGTTATGTTTGAGATAGGCACATTGTGAGCTCCCACAACAGCATTCCAGCGCCGTCGAATGATGGAGGCGCGGGGTGGTGCTTAGCGGACCTGCGTCATGCAGTGATGGAAATATGTGGTCCATTAAGAGAGGCTATATGGGCAGTCCAAGCACGCAGTCCATTTTTCGGCGCCCCGTATAGTGCTGTCCATGTATAGATCCAGCTCTGCCACCACAACACCGAAACGGCCCAGAAGCGAATGAAGGATAACTGTTTAACTTTGAACTGATTAAGGGGAGAGAGAGTGTGTGTGTTTTATGAAAGAGTGCGTTGGAACAGAGGGAGTGGCCTGGCAGGACAGAGTTGTTAGAATAAATAAATAACAACTTGTGTTCAATCAAAGTCGGTGGGGGGAAAGAAAAGTTCCCATGACGCCAGAGCTGGGAAGTTCGGGGCTGGGCTGGGCTGGGCTGCAGGGAACATTTATTAAGAACTAAAAACTCGGGGGTTGATTTGTCCAGCCACTGTCATTATTATTAGAGTATATGTTTCTTATTTATTGGTTTTACCTACAGACCCGTAGCTCATATGGAAATAAACAATGATGGCGATCAAACACATTGCCTTTGTCATTAAAATGTCGTATTGTTCTATCCGCCTAAGCAAAAATACTCGATTACTGCGGCATCTACGTGATAATTGTCCCGCCCCCATGTTCGGATACCAACTATGCCTTTGTTTGAGAGTCAATAATAATACCCCGCGAGGGGTACCTCTTCGGGACCTTCGGGACCTTCGGGACAAAAGACGCATTTAACACAATCGATTATAGCTCTTTGATCTTGTCAACTACCTTGGCGTTTTCCCGCCTCTCCCATTCTTTATAAAGAGCATCGAAAAAATAACAAACGGCGAATTTTCTATGCAAAACAATTCCCGGGTTCAATGTTGAACTTGAAACAGTGGCGGGGTAACAAAAACCTGATATGCCGTCCATATATACACTTTGTGTGTTCAGCGTCACGAATTTCCACTCTGAGACCCAAAAGACCCGGCAAATATCTGGTATGTATGAGTGAAGACTGTTGGTTCTGGGTATATAACGCATATAGTACAAGTTTCATTTTTGGTAACAAGATCCCTTCGACGCCTCCCAAAACCGGATTCTATCGTTTATATATATCGTACAAAGTGACGCCCGCGTAGCATTGGTCATTCGTTTCGTGATCGCAATCGTTCAGCCTAGATACTTTCTCTTAAAGCTCTAACCCCCAGCATAATAGCGTTATCGAATTAGCACTTTCATGCATTTCTCCCTTCCAGCCACGTTGACGCCATCGTTCCGCCTGAGACAAGGGTTTCTTTCTCCTCCGTTGCGAAAAGGAATCGAATGGAACCGGCGAGCGCAAAAGCGACCTGGTTTTTGCTTGCTCGCTTCAATAGGTCGCCCCGGCGAGGTGCGAAAGTGGAGTTGAAAGGATATCACCGACTATGAGGTGCTTTGACTGACACCCCTTCCCACACCGCCGCCTAAACCCTCGCCATTCCCGCTATCTGACACCGTTTGGATTTTCCTGTACTCCGCCTCTAATGCCCGTTGCATCTCAAAATCCGCTTGTCGCTCTCGCTTTATCCGCTGGTTTTCCATATCTCGTTCGACACCGGCATGCATAGCCTAGAAGTTTTCCGCAAGTAAGGTCAGCAATCGAGCGTAAATCGAGGGGACGTATATACAACTAAACTCAAGCGATTTAAAACATACAGCCTTGTCAGCTTCCTGCGTCCAGTGGACAAAGTAGACAATGCCGGCAGTCATCAGCGAAGTGCCGGCCAAGGTAAGCTTTGATGCCCGCGACATGTTTGTCTGCAGTGCTTTCAAACCTTTTTTTTTTTTCAGGTGCGGGATGCGATTGAGAAGGCGTCTGATATTTGAAACTGACAAAAAACCGCCTCCAGCTCACTTTGCAAAATTGCCTTTCCGTTAAAAGAGAGGGTATTTTTTTTTTAAATCGGGGTTGCTATGTAATTTCAAAGATGTCCATGATCTGAGTGTAGATTGTCCGGAAGCGGTGTCCAGTGGCAGAAGCGGCATTGTTAACTTAACCTTTGCTCCGCAGCATGACCTAACCCCAACATGTCCAGAGCTCAGGACAAGGACCAAGACAGCATTCAACATTTCCACTACTACATGTCAACACCGATCTCAGCGGCTTGTATTTGAAAAGAGATCGAAAAGATGGTGCGTATCTTACCCTTTTGTGATAAACTCTTTCAGGAATCTTGCTAACTGGTTTTCTCCTCCTCAGTCTGCCCAGAACTCCGCAGGCATCCAGACCCTGCTTGACGTATGCCCACTCCCAACCATCCCCAACCACATATCTCCCCGTTTACATCCGTAGCTGCTCAAATGGGGAAACAGGAGGGCTAACCAACATTCAATGAGTGAATAGGCAGAGAGAGAGGCACAAAAGATTGTACAGAATGGTAAAAGGCTTCATTATTGGCGGACTCCCTTGTCCACTCCCCACTTCTTGGTGTTGAAGAAACAGTTTTCGCTAATCCAGGTTATTTGTTATTTCAGCCCGAGAATGTGCGTAATAATATGCTCTCGCAATTACATTACACGGCGCATATCAAATATCTCTTCTCCAAACGCTTAGCTCTAACTTTGATTGGCATATCTATGTAGACCGTACGAAGCGCGTAAAGGATGCCCGAGCCGAAGCGCAAAAGGAAATCGAAGAATACCGACAGAAGAAAGAAGAGGAATTTAAGAAGTTTGAGGCTGAGGTGAGAATATACTATTGCTTTTTTCTCCGATCCCCAGCTGGAGATTCGCATTTACTCGTGATCTTTCTGCTCCAAAGACATATATATATGTATATATATATAAGAAAATTGATTTAAAGGCTAACTGGAACACCCACCCCCTGGTTTATTTGCCTCGTTTAGCACTCGAGCGGGAACAAGGTAGCCGAAGATGAAGCCAACAAAGAAGCCGAAGTGAAAGTCCAGGAGATCAAAGACATCGGCAAAAAGAAGGGCGGTCAGGTCGTCGAGAACCTCATTCATGCAGTTACTGATGTTCAGCCGCAAATACCGAAGAAGCTTGCGAGGAATGCCTGAGTTAATTATTGAATAATTAGCGAAATGGGGGGGCTTTGAATATTTTGGCAACATGAGATATGTGTTGGGTTCAGGGCGTAATGATTTTTCTTTCTTTTGTCCTTTTTATAAGTAACCCTTGAGAGGCATACCCCTTTTATTGGAGGTTGAGATTGGTCTTTTTTGTTTTGTCATATATACCATGTTTCTCTGATGAAGAAGGAATTGAGTTTATCCTTTTTTACTATTATATTCATCCTGCGAATTTTTGGAGTCAAACTTTGCGCTCGCGGTGCATTTCAACAGAAATACTAAGACATGTGAGTTCATGTGGGATTTGGGTAGCCATGTGTGGTAGATCCAATGACACACCAAAACGACCAAACTTTTTAGGGGTCTGAGCCGAAAATCCTAAGAATCACTCTTCAGACGCAGAAAACTCATCCGATAAACTAAATGCTAGGGCGACAGTTCGTAAATTGGATAAAGACAGGAGAAGGGGGAAGAGGGAAAGAATTGGAAAATGCACAAGGTGCCATTGACATCGGGATCGAAATAGTTATTAGGGGTTGGTAAGATCAACGCCCGCTTCCCTGCTTTTTGCTTTTTCATGCTTGTCATGCCGACGTACAATAACACGCCTAGTGACTCGTCTTTTCGCTGTCCACCAACAAGCAAAGAAGGAGAGTCCTAGAGTTACACTGCCGAAGACGCAGCCAGCAATGATGCCAACCTTGGCCGGTGTTGAGAGGCTTGAGCTTGACGGTGGTGGTGGTGTTCCGGTGGGCGGAGGAGGCGCGGCACTACGGCCCCCATTGTTGCTATTTGCAAGATCGCCGCTAACGAATACTACTAGTACCGCACCATATCTATGAGAAGAAGAAGACGACGCTGTTAGCTATGTCCCATTATTTGCGAGACAACTGACAGAGACCATTTAATAATAACTGGACATGCTACATACGCTGCCGTGCCCGCGAAGATGTCTTGCCTCCGCGCATTTGTGAGAGCGCCTAACGATCCAGCGAAGCCCACGACAAACAGGAAAAGAATGAACAGCCTCCAACCAGGATCTGTTTCAAGATAGAGGGCCAAGATTGCGCCGAGGAGGAAAGCGGCTGCGAGGATTATGGACACCGTGGAGACGATTGTGGTGACGGTACTGTGCGAGACGTAGTCGACATCTCCGTCACTTTGTGACTACTCCCTCTCTCGAGGAATCGTGAGCGACTGGTGTCTCCTAAAACATATCGTTTCACGCAAGATACTGACCTTGAAAATCGTCAGGAGGCCAGAGAGCCGTCCTTCTAAGATTTGAGTTAACCTATCTTGCTCCATAGGGGGCGCAAGAACACAAAGATCGGCGCCGTCATCGAGATGGTTCTCCATAGCGCCAAGGATTATAGGTATCTGGGGCTTCCCAGTGCTGTCGGCGTTTGTGAACGTCCTCCGCGTGTGTTTCAGTGGCCGTCGTGACGGCCCCGGGAGGGCCAGCACTTCGCTTTGCAGCTTTAGAGCGTTGTCTGTTCTAGTGGGTCAATTTCTATATGCTGCATATATTTTTTGTGAAACTTACAATATAGATCCAGTTTATGTTTGATATCCATAGCTAAACGCCACCTCTCTTCAGCTACAAATTTTAACTTAGCTTTCCTCGCACATTCGGTCAAGGCCACCAGCTGATAATCTTTGGGACCCCACGGCTCCTTGCTATCGCTCATCCATAGGTCACGAGCGTCCGCCTCGCGATGTATTGATTGGATGACTCTAAAGACTTCGCGGAAGATTGGATCAGGGTCAATGCGGGCTAATTTGTTGAGGTTTTCACGCAGTTTGTAGTCGTGAATGTTCATGTTTCGAATATATTCCTGCAGTCGCCTTGTCCATCCGTCGGGGCGTTGATTCGATCTGTCTACCCTGTTGCATGCTTCTAGTGCCATATGCCTGAGCTTCGTGTTCAGGTAAGATCTATCAGGCTTGTATTGAGGATCATGAATTTCCAGCCCAAATACATCTGCAAGAGAGACAGCCCAGGGATAGGCTTCATCTCTCGATGGCGGGAGTCCCGGGGTTCTGTCCATACGAGGACTAAATTCGTCACTTTGTTCAGCATTCCGCTTGAAGATACCGTATTCTACTTCCCAATCGTACGACGTGTAATTTTCCAGCTTATTGGCATATACCAGTGATGCCCTGAACTCATTCGACAAATCTGCGTGGATGTCTTCGTCAAGCTGATCTTGCGTCAACTCTAACTCTGCAAGCTCACTCTCCATCCGCAGCAAATTTCTTGACGCTAGTCGATCGAACCTTCGGTATATAGTCGTCGACTTGTCTTCGTCAAAGGCTATAAAGGCGGCATATCGAGGAAAGCCCTGAGGGTACCTCATCCATGATTCTCCTTCGCCCTCCGTTGTGTCCTCCGTTGTGTTTGTATGTATCATGGCTTTCTTTAACCAACACGTTATATCAGTTAATTGAAGCAAGCTTGATGGGTGAGCATAGAAAAGTCTTTGGCAAAGATGGGTGATTGTTGAGGTGGCAGCTCAACTCGGTAAGGCTGGGCCAAAAAGCCCAAAAACGAATCTAAGCCGTTATGCACCTTTGGTCACAACATTTCGTCCAATGATGGGCGTCCAAGGAACTGCACAGCCTTGTGGCCAGGGTTAGCGGTTAAACAGAAAGGAAAGATAGAACAAATAGTTTGAGTGCGGGAAGAAAAAGAACAGTACAAGCCCAAAAAAAGGAAAATACCCCTCCCCCCGCCTTCCCCTTTCCGCACTTCGCTAGAGGCTTAGATGCGATCATGGCGCTTCGCTCTATTGTCAACTATTCTCATCACCATTTCTTAATAATATAAACACTTATCAAGACGAATCCCTCTTTTTTCAGCGGGCGCAGAGCAATTTCGGCAGGTTGGTGAACGTCAGCCTTGGCCAGCAAAATAGAGCCCATCAGAAAAACTCGCAAACTAACGAGAGTTTCGCGCGCCCAAGAATTCCACCCCTGTTCAGAGGGCCCGTGACTACCTCCTTCAAGAGCAGCCCGGACAAATAATGTTTGACACTGGAGGAAATGGGCATTTTTTGTTCATCATAAGGAAATTATTCCACTCGGACGAACGCAGCTCCAAGAAAGCGCGAGACGAGAAACGTAAGTTTACTAACTGCCATTTTTTTCTTGCAGTCAACTAACTTCTCCCTTTCAGTGAGCGAAGATGTCCGCAAACAGGCGGATCTCAAGGAGAGATTCCAGCCGAGACGGTATGATAACCTACGCAACCGTCCGTCCGCGTCCTTTGCCCTAGCCCCCTGGGAACAAACGTGTTGACCAGCAAACGACTCGAAACAATACGGATTCTGGGAGGAGAGCCAGCAGCCAGCGAACCCATGAAGCTGTGCACCGTGCAAAGAGGATTAATTGAAAGGATATCCGAGGGGTGTAATTGATCTGCGAATTCCGGGAACGCCAACGTCCCCAAGCTGCTGCACAATGTGTGGTTCGAGCCCTGGCCAGCTGTTCATGGGGAGATAACTCTTTTTGCCTCAAGCAAGCTGTCAACAAAATTTCAAGGGAAATAGGACTGAACAAAGATGCCTTGCATGGCTGGAAGAGTTCAGGAATATGAGACTATGTGGACATAGAAACGGCCTATTGATAACCAATTTATATCACTTTATTGATGTGCCCTTGAAAATAAAATTCCAAGTTCCTAATTTTGCAGACAGAATATATCAGGTATGGAGATTCGCCAGGCTTTAGCAGCAAGCATTTAGTAGGTAGTTAGCTTCCAAGGCTGCTTGCAACATTTAGCCCTGTCGGCTTAACCAACTAAGTTACAGTTGCGTCATTTCCCGAAAACAGGACGGCAGAATCAAACAAGAAAATACCTACCACAACAGGATAACTTTACGCTGCGCTCATGACTTGACAACGCAAATGAATTACTTACAACTCATAGACGTGCAGAATGAGGCATACTATCAGAAACCCAGGCGTTTGGTCGGCTTATAAAACAGTTTCGCGACGTCAGCATTCAAGCAATACTCGAATTTTCGCGCTCGTTCCAACACGACCTTTTAGCTCGATAAAGCTTCATCCGCGGGATCTACGCCTCACGGAATTGGGGCCACTAATTGAAGATGAATACTCTACCATTCGAGATACATACCGTCAGTACTCCGTAATGTGTATAGGAAGAGAGAAGAAACGAAACGCGTTCTTGGAATATGAGGGTTGGCGCATTTGCTGATACAGCTATCTTGAACCTCCTAAGGAGGTGTTATACTCTGTATAGTGAAGCCAAAGTACCCCATAGTGCTTGCACATGGTCTGTTAGGATTTGATGAATTGAGACTGGGAGGGAAGTATCTTCCGGGAATCCAGTATTGGCGCGGAATTAAAGATGCATTTTCTCTACAGGGGATAGAGGTTATTACAGTTCCTGTCCTGCCATCAGGATCCATCGAGCAACGGGCTGAGGCGCTGATGAGTGGAATCGAGAGTCGGATTCAAGGTGAAGAAGTGAATATTATTGCGTGAGTTGTGTCTTTGAAGCTTTGCACCTCAGTTTGATGATTACTGTCTTTGGCTAACTATTCTCTGCAGACATAGCATGGTATGTTAAAACAAACTTATTGGAAGGTTTCAAATTCTTTATTTGATATAGGCTTACCTTGTAATCCAGGGGTATGCGTTTTCAAATTATTATTCAGATATATCCTACATAGGAGGGAAACTGCGCTGACTACAATGGAACCAGCGGGCTGGACTCCCGCTATATGATCAGTAGACTTCGGCCTACGAAGTTCCGTGTTCTGTCCCTGACTACGATCGCCACCCCTCATCAAGGTTGGACCCGTCTCAAGTCCTCTCTTGGCTATGCTAACTAACTGGTGTAGGGTCAGCATTTGCGGATTATGTCTTTGGGCAGCTCGGAGGTACGTCATCTTCTCTTCAGACGCAGGTAGCATCTTGTTCACAGGGAACCCAGAGAAACGGGTTACAGATATATATAACGCCCTCGCGCGACTGAAATTCGAGTCGGGGGCATTCAGTCAGCTCACTCGGAAGTATATGCAGGAGGAATTCAATCCGAACACTCCTGATATCTACGATGTTAGGTGCATAGCTCACCCGCCCCGCTCGCAATGGCAGTAATCGGTCGCTAACTATCAGGAACGATCCAGATACTTTTCGTACGGGGCCTCGCTAACCCCTAGTATGTGGTCTGTGTTTCGCCAGTCACACAGGATTATCGAGCAGGAAGAAGGCCCAAATGACGGTTTGGTCAGCGTCCAAAGCAGCAAATGGGGAGGTGAAGAGGGCTATAAAGGCACCCTTGTTGGCGTGAGCCATCTTGACTTGATCAATTGGACCAACCGTCTCAAGTGGCTTGTCTCTGAATTGACAGGAAACACTAGGAAGTGGGTATTAAGCATTTGTGATGTTTCATGTTAAGCATGACCCTTTGCGAGTACATACTAATGTGCGTTTTTTGGGGGCGCAGATTTAACGCACTTGCACTATATCTTGATATTGCTGGTAAGCTGGCTACACATCTGCAAGAGCCTTTGGGATCAAGCTGACTCCGTTTGTACCTGGTGAACGCAGATATGCTTGCAAAAGAAGGCCTATAACCCTTATTGGTTTTACTGATGCCTAAAGTTAACCCGGCATCCCGAATCGACCCGGCCGTCCCTGTCCCTGAGATATGCATGCAGTCTGGTTCTAGCGCAGGGTTTTAAACATGCTTGTTTTGTTTTGGTTAGTTAACGATAGACAGGAAAGGCTTTTTTTCTTTTTCTTTCCCCCGAAGATTTAAGCATTCCAATTGTCTAGAATTTCTCGGGCATCATGCACATCTTGCTAAATAGTGACGCGTGGAAGAGGCTGAGGCGGTAAGCGGTTACAGGGGCACAAAGCTACCAACTAACTGCATATCGTGGCTCAGTATCCCGTAGCAGCGAATCTTAGATATCGCGTGAAAAGGAAGCTGAAGAACAGCTATGGTTTCGGTTTGTTTCGGAACTCCTTTCATGCCGGTAAACATATTCGTCATAACTTATGCTTATGCTGGCGGGAAAGACACCTCAGACCTCCAGTTAGTTTAGTTATGCAACGCATTAAGTGCAGGGTGGCACATAGCTAGCTACCTATTATTTAACTATTTAATGAGAGTAGATGGAAATTGCAAGTATAAATACATAGAAGAGAGCTCGACTCCAGAGTCGACTCTGAAGGTTGGATAAGTATAGAACATATATAGTTACACATTCGCTCTAGCGGGGAACGCAAATAAACTTAAATGGTAGGACTTGCACAAAACGTCAGCGGCGTGTGCTAAACGTTCATTGCTTAGCTCCTGATGTCCGCCGCATCACAACGGGAACAAACAAACTTCCCTATCTTCCTTTCTTCTGAAAAGCCCACGGATAATATACTATCTTACCTTCTTGATAAAACAGTGCTCGCTTTTGGATTCCGTCTCCATTTCGCTTTCATCGCCCTTCTGTTTGTTTGCCTAAATACCTTGTTCGTCCCGCAGAATAGCCACCCCGCGGCTAGCGTCTTTACCCTGGAGAAACAGCTTTGCGCATGAATCCCCGCTCGGAATAAGCCAATTATTCGCCATGTCAGTCCGAATCCATCTCGATAGACCGCACGCGCATTTTACGAACCTCGATTTCATCACGGGGAAAGTCATCCTTGTATTAGCCACTGATACTCCCGTATCCACCGTCGTTGTGAAGCTAGAGGGCGAGAGCCGGACCCGGCTTGCGGCTCCGAAATACCCGAATAGTGACCGCAATGAGAAGAAGAGGACGGAGGTGGAATCCCACAAGGTATGCGCGTGTCTTTTCTGTCAATCGCGTTCGTAGAAATTTCGACCTTAGGTTGGAGTTTTCACTAATTATTCTGAGTTTCAAATCTCCAGCTCCTATACAAAGTCCTTACCTTATTTCCGGCTGAGGATGCAGCTGAACTCGTCGGAAACAACGTATACTATACCCTTCCGCCCGGCCATCATGAATATCCCTTTCGGTTCAAAGTGAGTTGGGAGAGAAAATCCCCCATGAATTATTTATAGCGGATGGTTAGGAATTGAAAAAAAAAAAAAAAAAAAAAAAAAAAAAAACGACTAATTGCTCTTTCTATTCGGCCTTCTATAGTTTCCCTTCAACAATGACTGCAGTCAGCATATGAGCACAAACCTCAACATGGGCGCGATAAGACTAGAGGTTGCCCACGATACGAATAAGCACGTCCGAAAGGCGCTTCCACCATCGTTGACGGTATTTCGGGGGGCGGCGGAGATTAAATATTACGTGAAGGCGACGGTTGGGCGGCCGCAATTTTACAAGGAGAATTATAGAGGGGTATGTATTATCCGGGAAATACCGTTCGCCCCTTCAGGCGTTTCGCTACCTCCAGGGAAAATGCTGATGAGAATCGATACAGTATGCGGATATCAAGTTTCTGCCAATCGAGCCTCCAAGGGCCACCGATACCGGTGCGGAGTCGTATGCCAGACGCCAGCAACAATTTTCAAGGGCCAGCAGTATACCGGGACAGAAAGGCGTTTTTCGGAAATCTAGTCCGCCAGCATTGATCGATCTCGATGATGAACCTCCCAAATTTTCCGTCGATGCCAGATTACCTAGCCCTCCAATCATAACTTGCAACGAACCCCTTCCATTACGAATACTGGTTAAAAAGCTTAACGACAGCCCAGACACGATCTTCTTGCAAATGCTACAGGTCCAATTAATCGGATATACGCACATACGAGCTCACGATCTTGCCCGATCCGAGAGTGCGAGCTGGACTATTGTAAGTCAGAGCAATATGAACATACCGCTTGGCGACGGGAGTGCTCCCGCTGGGAAGGAGTGGAAAATAGATTCCAGCATGTGGGATCGTGCCCCATTGCCCAGTTCTGTAGCGCCGTCATTCGACACCTGCAATATATCACGGACATACGACTTGGATATACAAGTCGGGTTAACACATGGGTCTTTTGGTATAATGAAGGTAGGTTTATTGACGGCCTCCCAATATCCACTCCAATGTTTTTTGATGATATATTTCATACCTCTGAATTTTTTATCCCCAAAAATTTTCATTAAGAAACACCAAATAACTTATATGCCTGTTCTAGCCCGAGATTGTCGTCCTTCCCCTCCGGATGGCTGTTCAAGTATACTCTGGAATCGCCCCTCCCCAGGCCCTCTTAGAGGCCGTCCGGCGGTCCCCTAGTAAGGCAAGCAAGGTGTCTGAGGTTCCGCCACCCCAACCTCCGCGACCGCAGGTTGCCCCGGCCCTCCCTCCTGTGCAGGGCGAGTACGATGATGCTCCTCCAAGCTATGAAGACGCCATGGCGGATGCTCTTGGGCCAGTGGACGGCCCGCGGCGCGAGTATAACCCTCCAGACACAGGGTCATGGTCAGCGACTGATAATAAGGGTTCAGCAAAAAATAAAGATGACGAGCGGCTCTTTCCCAATAGCGGCCCGCAGAATGCATCAACGGAGTCCTTCTTCGATAATTACTATGCGAATGCGACGTCTGTGGATGGACATACTGCTAACCAGCATTTCACCGACCAGCCGTTGCAACCGCCATCGACTGGACAAGTTCAACAAACCCAAGTTGTCGGGGAAACTCCATACTCGCAACCACAGGCACCACAGGCATCAGAGGAGCAACCGCAACGAAGACCAATGCCGTTCATGGGAGTTCCAAGTAGGAAACCCGTACCAGGGGCTGGAAAACACCCCTGACGCGTGAAGGCTGGAATTACACCGGGAGATGCCTGGGTCCTTTTCCAACAGAATCTAGTAAGCATATCGTATCATGTGTGCAAGGTAGCAACTAGAGCGTAGCATTTGATCGTGTCTTCTCCCCCCCCCCCTCAATATCTTGCTCTCTTTCTTTCCGACTGTCTTTTATATTTTTTTCTTAATGATTTTGGATAACGATATATCCTGAGAGCGAGGGTTCATAGACTCGCATAGCGAAAGCGTACGTTTTCTGCTTGAGAGTTTTCTTTTTTCTCATTTTCTATTTCATCTCGGTCTTAAATTAGTGAGTGCATAGGACATGGTGTTTGTTTAGGGCTAATAACATTGGGAACTTCAAATTCTCTGCGTCATGGGATCTAATACAAAATATAAGAAATGGTTCATCATACAAGAAGAAGAAAGCGTTGCTCAATGTACTGTATGTACTTTGGAGGGTTGGCTGTAAGTATACGTAGTAGAATTATGGGATTTTTATCCTTCTAAGGTTCACGACGCTAGACCGGGATAGGCGAAATATTTTTAATTTGGATCCTTCAAGACGCGAAAAACCACCAAAAGTGACCAAGACGCAGCATACTAACCACTGGACTTTTGCCATCCAACAGACGCAAAGGAAAAAGGTAATGCGACTGCCCAACCAGTATATTGTTAATATCGCTACCGACGTTCATTATCCTATCTGCCGAGTTTTGGGTTGGAGCTCGAGTCTCCAACTCCTCTCAGGGCATCAAAGCTGCAATATTGCCAATGAGCCCCCTGCTCTAAACAATACCTAGCATCCACATGCAAGATTTAGCAAGATAAGGTGCGCCAAAATACCAGGCATTGCAAGGCTCAGCAAAAGAAAAAGACGAAAAAGGGAGTAGGAAATCTATCGGGTCCATATCTTATCTTTGCCCCTCCCACTTTTCTACCTCCTAAACCTACAGACACAACCATGCGCCTCCACCTCGTTATACAGCGGCACGGCCTCCCTACCACCCGTGTCCTTTGGACAACCTCCTCTCCCAGCTCCGCTTCCTCCAACGCTAATTCTGCAGTCTCATCCTTCGCCACTGTGTCGTCCTGCACCCTTACGTCGACGCGGGCTCCAAATGTTGGCTTTGGAGCTGGCGCTGCAGCTGCAGCTTCGGGGAGCGGGGGATTGACAATTGCACAGTTGTTGGAGGATGTAAATGAGGTTATCCCGCTTGAGACTCAAATTGAGGACGATATTGGGAATGGTGGTGGTATTGGTGGTGGTGCTGGGCAATGGGGATTGGAGGATTATGCGGTGGAAGTTATGGGGTTTGAGTGCTTGCATTTTATGGAGGTGGACGGGCTACTGAGGGACGGGGATGAGGTTGTGTAGGTCTACCCTTTTACCTTCCTTCTTTCTATATTTTCTTATTAGTCTATTGGCTTGCATACTGACTTTGACCCGTTTCTTCTTTGGGTTCTAGAATACGTGCATTACAACTTGGCGATCTCATGGCCAGGAGACTCACGGGTCGGCATCAGATTTCTACCGATGGGAAGCATTTGATCGATGGCGTTCCGTTCGGGAAACCTTATTTTCAAAAGGCGGTGTCCTCAAGACCGCCTATTACAATTCCACCACGGAAGAGAAGGCGGTTGAACTTTGGCGGATGGCGGGTTGATGACGCTCTTGCAGGAGATTTTAATCATGAAGACGAAGACGATGAAGAGAATGACCCAGACTGGAAAGAAGATGCGGATGTAACTGGGAAAGAGCTTGTGGTTGGTGCTAGGGACGAAGACCTAGACGACGAGGATGACGAAGAATATGAATATCAAAGCGAGAGTGATGAATCTATTGTTACTCCGTCTGAGGAAGCGATAGACTTAACCCCCAAGCGACCCACCAAGGAGTTACCTGGAGCGAAAGTGACCGATACATCACCCACTACATGTGGTTCAAAAAGGCAAGCTGCGAGGAAAAAGAAGCGAGAAACACAAAAGGATATTTGCGTTGCAGAACGCAAACTTCACGGGATCTTACATCAGAAGGAGCAGATGGTCTCCGCTACTTCACCAAAGCGTAGTCTCAGCGTCAGCTTCGAGGATCAGCGGAAGGTTGATTCCGAGGGGTCAACATCGTCCGACGCGGAATCGGAGAGCGACAGTGTTCTTGTTTCTGACGCAGATGACTCGAGCGACGAGAACGAAACAAGCTCTGTTTCTTCCAGTGACTCCAGCTCGAGCGAAACATCTTCGGAGGCATCTTCAAGCTCCAGTGGTAGTTTGTCAGCCTCGGGATCCAAAGCTACAAGTTTCCCTACTACCAGTGCCAAAAAACAAAAAGCGGCATTATCTTCAGCGGAAAATGCACTGCAGACCACCGTAGCTGTCCCACAGGCCATTGTCCATCCGCCCGGTACCGGTTCCCGAAAAACGAAAAATACTAATAGGAGAAACAAGTTACGAAGAAAACTTGAAAAATTGAAGGAGCTCGGAATCCTTCACGAAGACGCCAAATTCGACGATCTGCGCAAGTGGTGTGAGGCTAACCCTGGCCCGTTTCCTGGGATGTTACGTGAAGAGATGCCAGAAACTCAAGCAAAAGCCGGTGATGAACAGTCGGAGTTTGAGGCGAAGCGTGCACAGCTGTTGCGTGATATTGCAAAAGGCGGAGTCGATGTGAGTCCGCAGCACACAAACAGGACTACTAAATTGAGTCCCCCCGAATCTATGTCGACCACACCGATAAATGGAGCCAATGGTACTCACGGGATAGCTGTAGAATCATCGAAAAGAAAATCACAACTAGATGTTCCTAGCTCGCGGCGTCTTGTATTTGGCTCGCTTGGCTTAAAGACCCCCAAAGCGAAGGAGGAAGAGAGGGCAGTACGAGAGAAACTCGCTCCCCAAGTACCTCAATCAAAATCACAACCAACACCGCCGTCAGCGGAAGAAGTTGATAAACCTTCAGAGGCAAAGGCCGATTCAATTGAGAACTGGGAAGATCGACTCATCCTCCAGGCTACGGAATGCCTTTACGACAATATAAAGTTATCTACGCCGCCCTTCCCTTTCGTGCAACGATGGGATACAGATGCCCAGGCGACAATCCGCGAGCGCAAGGGAAATCAACAAATTAGTAGCAAGAAGCGGAAACGGAAGTCTCGAAATCGCCAAGAAGACTATTATGACCAAGAGTGGTGCAATGGAGAAGCGAGTTTTTCAAATGAAAATCAGCTAGATTATGGAGATAACGGGGCTGATGAACACCGAATCTCAACCGAGTGTCTTAACGAAGCCGCCTATGATCAGGTACATCACGATATGACTGGCGTAGAGGCGACATCGTCGGAAAACGGTGCGTCTACAGATGATCTTCCAAGTTTACCGGACGATATGACTACTTTGAAAGATGCACGGGACGTTGATATGAAGCCTGGAACGATCATCGCTTTTAAGCAGTTGGACATGTCTAAAGCTACAAACTGGCAACCGCTGGTGTCTGAATATCGCACTGCTGTTGTCGAGGGCGTTGCAGATGGGAATTTGACACTGCGGCTTGCGCGACGTCATAGAGAGCAACCCCCAGAGGACAATGACGATGGCGACGATGGAGCGACGCGGTACACCAAGTTTGAGATGCCTGGTTATGACGAATGGAATGGTGAAGATGATGGAATTAGGGAAATGCAGTTTGGAGAGTTCATAGAACCGAAATTAGTCTCTGCGGGGTCTTCGGATGGTCCCGTAGAGGTGGTGAAGGAGACGCAGAACCACCTGTTGGTATAAATACTCCTCTTGTGTTGATGGGCCCGACAGCTTACCTGATACCTGAGCCAGTCCTATTGAACTTCCACCGCCGATTCCCGAAGTTATTACCGTTTCCTCCCCGACACGACACGAAATTTCGGCAATGATTCGAGAGGCCGGGTTCAGATCAGGGTTCGACTCGGACTTTCTTCCCCCCGAAGAGACCTTATTCAACGCCCAAGGTTCTACGACTAATAATGACGCGACCATCGAAAACACGGAAGCCAATGAAGTTGATAGCCCAACCGTTAAATCCCCTACGTTTGCCGGGTTCACCTCAAGCCCGCCCCTTAATCCCTCAAGACATCTCAACGGAGACGACCCGCCCTTGCCTGCAACTCCCGTAAACGCCTCTCCAGAGGCTGTACCTGAAGAACAAATCGTCACGGAGGTTCCCAGTTCTCTTGCTTGGTTGGAGGGTCCTACGTCCGATCCTTCTTTTCTCAAACCCGGCCTCGATCATCAGAAATCATCAGCATTATCGGACGATCAGCTTCAGTATCTCGAAACACATGATATATTCTCTAAGGATTCCGTGACTACTACCAAGGACCCGGCAGCTGCCCCACAACTTGAGCCACATATTGAGCAGACGGCTATCGAAGCCAATTTGGACACTGGAACCAAATCAGCCGACGGTGGCCTAGCGCGTGGTTGTACCCAAGATATTCAGCAGACGCCCCTTGCTCCAGCTGCCACTAACAACTCTTCCCCGCCGTCGTTTCAGCTGGATCAGACGACTATGGACCAAGATGACTCTCAGTTTTCAATACTCCCTTCCGCTGTGGAAGAAAGCCAGCCGGCTGAGCGTCGTCCAGGCTCAAGCGGAGATTCTGTAATCACCAACCCCTTCTACGAATCTGATAGGGGCCTCCCGACGATGTCACCACACATGCCATTGTTCGTTTCCACAGCGCCATCCCGTACGACAACAGCCGCAGAGAATTACCCGTACACATCTATAACTACTAGAAGAAACAAGCGAAAAATCCTCTCATCTCCGCGCCAGCTAACGTCTTCGCCCCCCCGGCAACCCCATCGCTACAACAACAGGGCGGACCTTCCAGCCATCGCCGAGGCAGACAAGGAGTCGACGCAGCACTCGGAATATGTACCCAAGCAAGAGATGCCACAGAATAGTAGTAGTTCTATTGTGGATTTGACAATCTCTAGCGATCCCGAGTCGCCTGGGAATTCAGACGGAGATTTTGCGGCATCTCAGGGGCTTCCGCGGGGCCCTGGGTGGGTTAAAAAAAGGGGTGTCAGAGGAGGGCGGGCACGGGGCCCAGTGAGTCCTTCTGTGCAGACGCGGAGGAGAGGCTTACGGAGGAGGAGTGTGATCTAGTTATTGTCAATGCCAGAGTGAAAATTTGGAGTCTTAACCGATCGTATAAGCGTGGGACTCGGGGGTGTTACTTATTTTTATGTATATATTAGTGTTACGAGCAAACAAGTTTAATTAAATACCTACTTGATAGCACAGCTATAATCTGTATTATTACGGACAAGTCAAATTAATAACTTCTATTTCTCCGTGATAACCTTTCCGTGTCTTACAAGCAACTATGTTCCATAGTGTATATAGCTTCCAACTCTGGTTAGTTAAGCTGCCCATGACATCAGAGCCTCCCATTGACCTATGAGGAGCCATCATTACAAATCTCCCTGCAAGACATCAGAGCAATAAACCTTGGAATGTTCCTCAACCTGGAATCACCAACATGGATAGATACATAGTCGGGATGAGAATTGATATCAATTGAAACTCGGTGTGCACTCAAAGAACCCATTATTCCATGCCTCGCTGTGTCTCCCTCAGGCTCCTCAACTGGTGTTATTCCATAGCATGCGCCTCTCCTCATCCCCCCCCTCCAGCTTCATCATCCGTCGCAGCGTAATCCAATTCACACGTCCTCTGTTGTATACTTCTGTTCCAGCTATTGCTGCAGCTACCTTGACCAGGTATCGTGCATATAACCCGTTGCCCACGTCATCTATCTTTGTGTCCCATTGCCCCCAAATAGCTCTAAAACCCCCCCGCATCAAGCACATCCATACAATCCATATCATCAACAGTAATAAGAACAACACCAGAAACAGCGATTCAATAAGTTCAAAAACACGCATAAACCACTTTTCCACGTCACCACAGTCAGCTACATCAACTCCAAAGATGTCCTTAACATCCACTTTCAAAATCAAGGACCTGACCTCACTCGACCTCCCCTCCGACAAGATCGAAGTAGAAGTCGAGGGCATCGAGAAAGGGAAACTCTTGCTCTTAAAACATGGCGGCCAGGTCCATGCTCTCACCGCAAACTGTACGCATTATGGTGCGCCGCTGGTAAATGGCGTCTTGACTCCTGATGCAAGACTAACTTGTCCGTGGCATGGTGGTATGTTGTATCCGTTTAGTTTATATTTATATCTACAAATTTTTTACCTGGAATTCTTGTTTTCTTTTGTCCAAATTTCATTTAAAGAGAAAACAAACTGAGTTTGAGCTAATTGGTTTCATATTTTAATATCCGTTAGCTTGTTATAATATTACAACTGGAGATGTGGAAGATGCGCCAGCTTTGAATGGGCTCCATAAATACGAAGTATTCGAGAAAGATGGTGGTGTGTATGTCAAGGCGGACGAGGCCACCTTCAAAGAAAATGGCAGGCTGCCCGTAACTTCTTGCAGCATTGCTCAACAGGATCAGAAGGTCGTAATTATCGGAGGGTAAGTCTGGTGCCATTCCTCTTCTCTACACCGAGCTTCTGCTAATAACATTCCCCCCATCCAGCGGAAGTGGAACAATTGGAGCAGTAGAAGTGCTCCGCGAGCACGGCTTCAACGGGCAAATCACAATTATTTCCAAGGAACCGAACCTCCCCATCGACAGAACCAAGCTCTCCAAAGCCCTAATCCCAGACCCAGAAAAGCTCCTCCTCAGACCGAAAGAATGGTACTCCTCCGTTTCCATCTCCGTGGTCTCTGACGAAGCCACCTCCGTCGATTTCACAAACAAGACCGTAGCCACTAAAACGGGCAAATCAATTCCATATACAAAACTCATCCTCGCTACAGGCGGGACACCGCGCCGCTTGCCACTCCCCGGATTCAAAGAACTAGGGAACATTTTCGTCCTCCGCACCGTGAAAGACGTGCAAGCCATCCTAGGCGCCGTAGGCCCCACCAAGCAAAAGGAAATCGTAATAATCGGCAGCTCCTTCATCGGCATGGAAGTAGGCAACGCGCTCTCGAAAGAGAACAAGGTAAAAATTGTCGGCATGGAATCCGCACCGCTAGAGCGCATCATGGGGGCGAAAGTAGGACGCATCTTCCAATCTAACCTGGAAAAAAACGGCGTTAAGTTCTACATGTCTGCTTCCGTCGACAAGGCGACATCGTCTTCCGCGGATCCGTCAAAGGTAGCAACTGTCCATCTCAAAGATGGCACCGCTCTACCTGCCGATCTCGTCATCCTAGGCGTCGGGGTCGGCCCGGCCACAGAATTCCTCCGCGATAACTCCGCCGTAACCCTCGAGCGCGATGGATCCCTCAAGACAGACGAATACTTTGCCGTCGAGTGTCTAAAGGGCAACAATAGCAACGGCAGCAGCAGCGATGTCTACGCCGTCGGTGACATCGCCACGTACCCCTACCACGGCCCCGGGGCCGGCCAAGGTGGCCACACACACGTGCGCATCGAGCACTGGGACGTAGCACAAAACGCAGGCCGGAGCGTCGGACGCACGATCGCCCACGCCTTCTCGAGTAGCAGTTCTGTACCGCTGAAGGCGAAAACGTTCATTCCGATCTTCTGGTCGGCGCTGGGCGGGCAGCTGCGCTACTGTGGCAATACGATGAATGGCTTTGATGATTTGATTCTTAAAGGGGAGCCTGAGGGAGGTAAATTTGTGGCGTATTATGTGCTGGGTGAGACGGTGGTGGCGGTTGCGAGTATGGGGATGGACCCGATTGTTATGAAGTGTGCGGAGTTGATGAGAAGTGGGAAGATGGTGGGGAAGAAGGATGTGAACGCAGGGGTGGATGTGTTGAAGGTGGACTTGGCTTGAAGGAGTGTATGGTTTTGAGATGTTATTTTTTTCTGAATGGGGATTTTGACTATTATGGATTGATGCGTGGCATGGGATGGGAGTGGGGGAATGGATGAACCCCTTTCCTATTTTCAAGAATGGAAGTGATAATAGCCAACTCTTTCAAGCACACAAGAAAAAATCCCAAATAAAATCTTAATGTATGAAATGTTCTCTATAGTTTTTCATCCTTGATAAATAATAATCTGCTCTGTATTTTCAAAAGCACACCACCAAAATGGAGAAAAAGAAACAAAAACAGTGCAAAAATAGTGCAAATGCTTAGGAAAAAATAGGGCATAAAAAACGATTCTCACAGCAAATACATGGCCACATAGCAATGATAATGCAACGGAAAATATGAAAATTGACATCTTTCACTTTCTCTTCTATGGATTAAAACGAAAAGGATGTAGAATATACCAAATCCAACTCATCTGACACATCTCACCAACGCGTCTCCAATCTCCCGTCCTCCCAAAACTCCCACTTAGCCCTCACGAAGCCGACTTCTTCCCCTTCTTCTTCTGCTTCTGCTTCTCCTTCCCTTGCTTCCCCGGCATGGGCACGGGCACCTCCACCTCCGCTTCCTCTTCCCTTTCAACAGCAGCAGCACCCGCAAT
The DNA here is from genome assembly GCA_002572855.1 of [Emmonsia] crescens. Classification (NCBI taxonomy): domain Eukaryota; kingdom Fungi; phylum Ascomycota; class Eurotiomycetes; order Onygenales; family Ajellomycetaceae; genus Emergomyces; species [Emmonsia] crescens. The sequence continues at coordinate 47,454 of PDND01000049.1, forward strand.
TCCCAGCCCACCCGACATCATCGCCCGCCCAGGCCCCTCACTACCACTTCTTCCTACTGCTGCTGCTGCTGCTGCTGCTGGTGACGACGACGGAGCAAACCCAGCCCTCTTCCTCTCCTCCTCTACCAACTTCGCTTCCTCTTCAGGACTCAGCATCGTCCCCTCAATACTCAAAAATCCCTTATCATTCTCCGCGCCGGGAATGACATCCACATCCCGCACACGAAATCGGACCATCCCGCGAACCCGCCTCCCCGAGCGTGTCCGGAAATAGCCCGCTGAAGCATCTTCAAAGGCTTCAAATGGTGGTTCCATGCCATCATTGTTCTGATTTTGTTGGGTGCTTAGGTCAAGCATTGCAGCGGAAGAAGCAGGCAGCGGGCGAAAATTCTCCTTATCAGAATCAAAATCCGAATCCTCCTCATCGTCGTCATCGTCGTCATCATCATCATTACCGCTAGTTTTAGGCGTCGCCACTTCTAACCCTGACGCAGCAGATTCCTGTTCCTGTTCCTGTCCTGGTGCCACCCATTGCCAGTCTGCGGGGAGCCGGCGCCGCTCAATCCCAACGGAGAAGAGATTGTACACCACCGCGCCTAGAAAGCCATCGGATTGCACGTTTATCCAGCCCTCGAGCGGCTGGCCGCGCTCTGGGCGGAATATTAGGAACGTGGCTGTCAGGTATACATAGAGGACGCCGTATTCGCCCGCGCTCACGGCGAGGGTTAAGGGTTGTGGGTTTGGGTCAGCGTCTGGGTTGTGGGTGGTTGATGGGGTGGATAGTGAGGGTGGGGTGGAGGATATGGAGGCGTTGGAGTAAGCGAGCACGATGCCGCGGAGGGGTGGGTAGTAGGTTAGCAGGAGCGGGGAGAGGTGCTCGGCTTGCAGGGAAGAGAGGGCGTGGGTTGGGGAGATGGATATTGGGGAGAGAGGGACGTAGAGGGTTGCGGTTATGAGGTGGAAGGGGGAGGATTCTGTGGAGTCTGTGGAGGCGGATTCCAATTGCGAAGCGGAGGTTTTTGCGAGGGGTTTTCTGGAGGTTGTTGGGGATTGCGCTTGGGAGGATGGTTCTTCTTCTTCCTCCTGGTCGTCTTTCACAGCTTCTTGGGCTTGGTGTTTGTGTTTCTTGGTCTTTTTTGACCGCGCATTGGAGGAATCTGGTAGTGTTTGCGCCGATGGTTCGGAATCTTCATGATGCTTATGCTTCCTATGTTTCTTTTCCTTCTTCTTTGCCTTTGGTGAGGGCTCTTCTACCTCTGGTTGTGCGGTGGTGCTCGATTCATGTTTGCGCTTTTTGGCCGAGTGGCCGTCCTTTTCTTTATTTTTGCGCTTTCTCTCTGGTGAGAGGGGGACAGGGTCGATGTCCATTGCATCCACTGACATGGCGCATGCAGGTATTCCACCTGTTGTTGTGGCTGCGCTGCAATGCGTGTTTTTGTTGCTAGATGTGTATTGTAGATGGTTTTTTCTTTCTACTTATTTTTTTTTCTCTCACGCTTTGAAATCACGGGGTTGTTGCCAAGACATCTAAGCAGCCGCGGACTGACAACACAACATCCAGATCTATATTTATATGTAGCTATTCATTCGAGCTTGCGGAACACGTTCTTTTTCTCATAATTGCCGGTGCTGCGGAGGAGACATGTATATGTCTTTTCTTTTCTTTTCGTAGCAGTCTCTTATTAACCTCTTTTTGAAAATTGCTTCCTTCTTTGTCCCGCGAAACTAGTTTTAGAGAGCTTCGTGCCAGTATATCAACATCCTCCGCAACAGCAAATAATGGCGGGAGATGCTGTCTCAACCGTCCTCTCCTACGCCGGCTGGGCTTTTCTCCCAAGAGTGAGCTTTCTTCATATATATAAATACTTCACCTAGCTAACAACTTCCAACAGTATGTCACCTCATTCCTCCAAAACATCTACTACCGCATAACCATTCGGGCCGGCGAGCCTCATCCCGCCCCCTCCAGCCCCCGATACGCCCGCCACCACCGAAGAATATACATCGTCGTCGTAACCTCCTACCTCCTCTATACCCTTTACGAAACCTATCACAAACTCCGCGCAGAAGGCGACTTTTACCAATTACTAGGTGTGCTCCCAACATCTAACGACCGCACCATCAAATCACGCTTCCGCCGTCTAGCCGCCCTCCACCATCCGGATAAGCGGCAGGGCCAGCAGCAGCAGCAGTTTATCAACAATGATGGCGATGGTTATGTATCGCCAGATCAGCTGTTTGTGCAACTGAGGCTGGCGCAGGATACGCTGCTGGATCCCGTGAAGAGGTTCGCGTACGATCGCTTTGGACAGGAGGTGGTGGAAGGGTCCAAGGCGAAGACGATGAGCGAGTTTCTATTCGCGGGGCTGCGCGCGCTGTTGCCGCAGTATCTAGGCGGGTTTGTCATGATGATGCTGATGAATCTGTTCTGGTTCTCGGCTTGGGGACGATATGTACGTTTTTCTTTTTTTTCTTTTTCTTTTTTTCAAAAGAAAAAAACTATATGCTTGTTTGTACTAACAATCAAACACTCCAGTGGCGTTTCTACACCTTCTTCGCCCTCCTCACTCTCGAACTCGCCCTCCTCACCCACCAAAACGGCACCTTCATACCTGCCGCCCACCTACCACCCTGGCTCTCCACCCTTCTCCACCTGGACACCTTCTACCTCCTCCCCTTCCAAACCCTCACGCTAGCCCGCAACGCCTCCATGACTCTAAACATCTTTATCTCCCAACTAACACCACCAGACTCCTCTTCAACTTCCTCAGCAAAGACAGCAGCGGGGGCTGGAGGCCTAACACCACAAACCCAAGCGCAACTCACACAGTTGACGCATCTAGCGCGTGCGAATGATGCGGAGGCGACGAGGCTATTGCAGCTGGGCCTGGCGCCGTTTAAGGGGGATAAAGAGAGCGTGGGGAAGTTGCGGAGAGGGATGAAGGAAGGGTTGATTTTGGGGTCTGTGAGGGATGCGCCAGAGGTTAAGGAGGCGGTGAGGATGGTTTTGGAGAGGAGGGTTGGGGTGGGGATTTGAAGTGTTTTTTTTCTTCTTTCTTTCTTTTTCCAATTGTATTTTTATTTTATGGGTTGGGGTTTGTTGGGGAGGGGGGGTGTTTTGTTGATTTTAATGGTGTCTGTTGTATCTTGTAATTTTTCTTTCTCTCTTTTGGTTATTGGGTTATTTGGTGGTGTTTTGCATTATGGATTTACTGTGTGAGTGATCTGATCTATGTACAGTACAATACAATTGGTGATAGATGCTGCATAGACTTGAGTTTTCCTTATTTCAACTATCTCTCATATTCAGATTCCTTTCCTTTCATTTCCTTCCCCTTCCCTTGACTTGACTTGACTTGACTTTTAAAACAAAACACAAATTTTCATTTTTAAATTGCAAATTGTCTCTCTTCAATTATTTCTGTCCCCTACAATTTACCTCCTAGTTACGTCCGTACATGCTAAATAAATAGCTTTGCACTCAACAACAACTCTCAATCGAGACATACCACCCTACACCCGCCAGCTGAGCCCATAAATACTTCACGTCGCCGCTTAGTTATTATATACAGACTCCCGAAGATGAGGTCTGAAAAGTAGAAGTATAAGAAGCTAATAAACTCACCCCCTTCCCCCTCTCCTCCCCAACCCAACCCCAACCCAACCCGGGATCATAGTTTTCTCTATGTGATTGACATCAAAGCAGTCGGGCATTCCCACCTCCCGCAGGATCCCAACTCTATTCCCCTTTTCGCATCCTATCGTGGACAGATGAGTACATGAGTACATGTATGGTGGGACACGACACTTTAGTGCTTGTCATGTTTTGAGGCGTGGAAAAGGGGCGATATCAAGAACCCCCCGCCGTGGTGGGGGAAGGGGGGGAAGGGGGGGGGGGTTGAATGATTCACAGACAGAGCCTGGCTGAGAGATGGGAGATGTTGGAAAACCCTACTTTTTCTCCTCTTCCCCATTTTGAGGTGATTACACGTCATGAGTATTATTGTTGTCTGAAGAGTTAGTTCATGCTATGCAAAAATAAACCCGTTTTCTTGGTTGATGTTTGGTTGATGTTGGATGGTTTGACGTATCTCATATGGGTATTTTGAGTATTCTGAGTATTTTGAGGAGTTCCAATTTTGTTGTTTCTTCTTCTCCTTCTACCCGCTTCCGTGTTAAATAAGGGAGCATGTTATAACTAACTAACTACCTGTAGACTCGAGTATAAAAATATGAAGCGATGTATCTATGGATATCCCGAGAACCTTGGAAAAGGGGTTGATTAGTCATGCCTAGCCAGAACCTTGGAACCTTGGAGATATTGTCGTCTGGTTGTGTCCACTCCCGACTCCCGACTCCGTACTGCCCTGCCCTTACTGCCCTTACTGCCCTCTTCTTACACTTCTCACCCGTACTTACTTAGTTAATAAATAACCTTCAACTTCTTCTTTCAATTAATCATGACAATGAAACCCTCCGCCCGCGCCTGGCTGGCAACTTCCTCATCAACCCTATTAATTCTTCCCTTCGCCCATCCTCCCTGACTTCTTTCAACATCACCACCACCACCACCACCAACATCATCACCAACATCATATCACCTACACACCTACCTACACGCTACCTAGCGCCCCCTATACATTCAACCTCGCCTGGCCACAAAAGGATTTAACAATAAACGGCCAAACCCTTTTTTTTCCAATTTAATACAAACGGACCCTTTTCATCCACGGTCGCGATCACTTCTTCTCATCCAAGAAGTCGGTTTAAAACCACCTTTCATCAAACCTCTAGGAAAAAAATTAATTACAGTAAATTACGATAAATTATTTTTACCACTCCCACCCCCCCGGCAAACAGCGGACGCGAGATCAGAACATGCCATCATCCACCAGGACTCCCTCCTCCTCCACCTCTTCTTCTTCCACCTCCGCGTCGGCCGGCCGATCATCATCCAAACCCTCCTCCAAACCCTCCAAACTTACAAACCCACTCGTCCTCAAGCTCTCCTCATCACTCCTCTCGCGCTTCCCCGGCATCACCCCAACCTCAGAGGAGCCGCCCACAGAAGACAACAACAACACCACCAACACCAATACCAATACCAATACCAACAACAAATCCAAAGCTTCCTCCTCCCCTTCATCACCCTCCTCCTCTCCCTCCTCAACCCCCGCCTCTGCCTCCGCAACAGCAGTTGCTCCCGCAGCTGCTGCCCCCGCCTCCTCTGCCGACAATGCCTCAGACGCAGCTTCCACCCCCGCGGCGCAATCAGACGCCCAGAGACAGAAGAATGTCCCAGGCCCGAAACCTGGGAGCAAAAGGGGCCTGGGACAGGGTGTTGATGTCAATACCACCCCGAGACCGAGAGGGAAGCCTGGACCAAAGAAGAAGCCGAGATTGTATGTTTCCCCCTGTCCCCTTTATCCCTTTGTTCCTATGAAGAACTCCCCCCCGCCCCCCAAGACATACACTAACGTAAAGTAAAAAACCACAGAGAGGACGGCTCCATCGACCCCAGCGCCCGCCCTACCCCCACCGGCAACGGCAATGGCAACGGCACAGCCACAGGCACCGGCACGGGTACAGGTATCGGCACAGGTACCGGCACCGGAACCGGTGCCAACACAGGCGGCCAAGCACCAACACCATCCCACAAACTCGGCCCCAAAGCGAACCAAGGCGCCATCAACGCCGGTCTGCGCGCCCTCGACCGCACGGGCAAACCCTGTCGCAAATGGGAGCGCAAGACGTTCAATTTAAAGAGTTTTACGGGCGTTGTTTGGCAGGTGCCGACGTGGAGTGCGCCGCCGAAGGCTGATGTTGTTATGGAGGATGTGGGGGGGAGGGAAACGCAGCAGGGAGGGAAACAGGATCGGGAGCGGGAGCAGGGGCAGGGAAAGCAGCAGGGCCAGCAGCAGGTTACCGGCGACCGCGATGGCGATGGCGGGAAGGATGGGGGTGGTAATACTACTAATACTGATACTAATACTAATACTAATAAAACAAATGGTGCCGGTGCTGCTGCTGCTGCTGCTGCTGCTATTGCTGTTGCTGCTGGTAGTGACACACACGCTATCGACGACGCTGATAGCAAAGCTAATCACAACGCCAGTGCAGGTGCCGGTGCCGGTGCCGGTGCCGTTGAAATCGAGAAGAGTTTACATATAGACGACGGTGAAGGGGCGGGTGAAGGCGATACAACACCCCTACCCACGGCGACGACGACGAATGCGAATACTAATGATAATACTGCGGGTTCGCCTACGTCTACGCCTGTTTCTGTTTCTGTTGCTGTTGCGTCGTGATGAGGGAATGTTGAAACTGTGCCGTCTGGTCCCGTCCCGTTTGTCTGTCTGTCTGTCTGTCCGTGGACAATAGATTTCTTTCTCGTTGGATGTCGTTCTATTAGGGAGGCCAGGGAACACCTTCTCGTTGTCGTTGCCCCTCCCTACTACTACCCCTTGTACCCTTCTTTCTCTGTATCATATTGTGTCATATTTTTTCCATGGTTTTTCTGTTTCTGTTTCTGTTTCCTTTTTTTTTTTTTCCTTTTCTTTTCTTTTGCTTAATACACTTCTTCTCCTTCTCCTTCTTCTTCTTCTTTTCAACTACTACACGCCTTCTCAGACAGAAAAAACAAACGGTATGAAGGAAGTTTCTTTTAAAAGGATGTCTTTTTTTAATTATTAATTACAGGGCGTTTTTTAACTTGTTTGTTTATTTAATTTTTTCGGGCAGCACAAAAAAATGTTTTTTTACAATCGGAGTGAGTTAGGAGGGGGGCTGGGGATAATTATTTTTTGTTATATTTCACGTTTTTTCGGGGCAAGGGGGCAAGGGGGCAATGGGGCAATGGATGGGAAAAGAGAAAAAAGCTGAAAGAAAAAGAAAAATCAAACAAAGCTAAATTTTTTTTTTCTCCCTTTCTCTTCTATTTTCTATTTATTTATTTATCTATCTTCGTTTTTTTGTTTTTAATGTACAGAGTATAGATGAAAGGGTTTCGTGGTTCCTTTGGTTCCTTTGGTTGGAAGAAAGGGAGAAAGAAAAAAAGGACTCAATAAAAGCTACATGTACGGATTAAAGGTTACGACAGGGAGTTAGTTCATTTATGTATGAGTAAAGGGGCTTTTTGCGTTTTGATTTTTTGATTTATTTTCTTCCTTCTCTTTTTGTTTGTTTCTTTCTACCTCTCGTCGAGGCTTTTCTTTTTATTGCTGCACTGATGATGATCTTTCTTTTTTCTCCCGAAGAAAAAGAAAAAGAAAGAGAAAATTCTTAATGCATTCCATGTTTATTATCATTTTTTCTTCATTTTTACTTTTCCTTTTGTTCTTGGTTTGTCCTGAATTGATTAGATCCCTTCTACAGAGTACAGAGTACATTAACTAGCACAAATGATTGATTGTTCCATCGCTTGATGCTTGGTACTATTTAGGCGTGGATGGAATGGGACGCCATGGAAAGAAACATTTTTTTCATATTTCTACATATTTCCCATGTCTTCCTATTTCTTTTTCCTTTTCTCTTACATCTGTCCTGATACTCGACTTGATACATACTTAATTCAGTTTGAAATGTTCTTCTGTTTCGGCTTTTCGGGGGATCTCGTGGCTGCGCTCATTCTATGGTCGTATTAGTATGTAGTGGCTGATACCGTCATTCACCCCGGTTTCGTTATCTTCGGTGGGCTCTGGTGACAATGACACAAGCTGCTTGTACTGTACTAAGTAATAAGTAATAAGTATCTATCTATCTATCACTCCAGCGCGGGGGACTGGGTGGCTAAGGTAGTTGGAGCATGAAATAGGTAACTAGTTGATAATACTGTGTATATAAATTGTGCAGCTTTTCACCTCTCTAGTAGCATAACTAACTGCTACAAGGTACGGACTAGTATGAAGCGGTATTTACTAGTCAAAATCAGGCACACGGTGACCTGGTGATTTTCTTGAATAATATAGTATGTATATATATATAGATAGATACAATCATTTCCCCGCGTAGTCCGGACCGAGACCAGGCTTGGATTACGGAGTATATATATATAATTTTGGTGCTGGTTCAACCCCTCAGCTAAAAACTAGCCCGGGGTCCCGGGGGGGGGGGGGGTGAAGGGGGGCTTTGTGCACTTTAATAAGAAGACTTTCTCTTCTTTTTCATTTTATATTTTATATTTTACATCTATCTAAATTAACTAGTTATTATTCTCTGTGTTGAGTTGTGTGAGGTCAACCCCAAGAACGTCACTGGAAGAGGACCCTCCGTCAGACTATAACTACTATATCATCAATCATCAATCAGGAATCATTAATCATCAGCAATAAAACACAACAATATTAAAGAATTAACTGAATACTGAGCCTGAGCCCGACATTTTATAGATAGATAGATATTCAGATAGATAGACACCTGATCTATCTATGTCATCCGTCTCTTGTCTCTTGGCTGGATTCTTCCCCCCTCCGTTTTCTCGCGGTTTGAGTTCCATGGTGCCGTGAGGTCATTCCACGCTTCTTTCTAGATCCTCAACCACCACCACCACCACCAACCACCACAACCACCATCACCATCACCACCACTACCTCATCATCACCACCTTTTTCTTTTTTTTCTTCCTCTTCCTTTTCTTCTTCCTTATACTATGACAAATAATGCCCCTCCCCCAGGCTCCGGTGGTGGAGTTCCTCCAACCTCTTATCCAGCGCCGTCCTTCTTGTCTATGCCTCGCCGTTCTTCCTACGCTTCTGTTGTCTCCGGCACCGCTGCTCTAACCAACTCCACTACTACATCCAATCCCAACTCCACCAATATCTCCACCAATACCAACAACAATACAGCCTCCAACTCCCTAGATCCAGCTTCTACCCAACAACTACTACATCAGCAGCAGCAACAACTACTTCAACTACAACTGCAACTACAGCATCAACATCAGCATCCCTCTGGCTGGCCAGGTCCACCTCCTCCTCCGTCCTTCTTAGCATCTACTACTTCCGCCACCACCCCAAGCAACTCTTACCCCCCGCACTACATCCCCACCGACTCGAGAGGATATAGCAGTGGCAGACACTCTTGGCTGGATAATATTAACCATAACAACAACAACAATAACATGCAGACGAATGGTGGTAGTGGCGGGGGAGGAGGAGGGGCGCCAGCAGGGCCAGCAGGAAGTGGATGGAGAAGATCCCTCCCTCCAACTACCACCACCACTGCTACCACTGCTACTACAGCTACATCCGCCCTCCCCCTTTACTCGCGGCAATTTTCAAACTACCCCGACTACTACTCCCCCTCCTCCTCATCATACACAGGCTTCCTGCACGGCTCCCCCTCCTCCTCTTCCTCCCCTGCTACCTCCTTCTTCACCCCCTCCTACCTCAGAAACTCCAAATATATCGCCCAGCTCGCCGCAGCACATAGATCCAATGCTCTCAACCCCGTTACCTCTTCCCCCTCCTCAGCTGCAGCAGCCACAGCATCAGCAACTCAAAAAGACTCCACCTCAAACCACTCCTCAACCTCCACCTCCACAAACACCGCGGCCGCCCCTAATAATGCAGCCGGCACCACCAATACAAACACCAACATCTCCAGCACCAGCACCACAACAGGCGCACCCCCGCTCTCCGCCAGCTCCAGTAATGTAAACCTCCACCGCCTCGCCCCATCCCACCGTGGCATGACTCACGAGATCATCGAGCACCTGCCCTCATCCTCGGACGATGAGAACCCCCCAATCATGCCACTCCCCTCCCGCTGGAGTGACCAGAATAAGAACACAGGCCTGGACCTGTTGAATGATGGGTTGGAGGTGCGCTATTTGGGCAACCCGCTCAAGCTTGACCATGAAGCTGCGTCGTGTCGGGCAGACCACCCCATGCCGCCGCAGTGTGGGATTTATTATTTTGAGGTTACGATTTTGTCGAAGCCGAAGGATGGGTAGGTTTTTTATGTTTCTATATATATATATATATATTTATTTAATATGGGGAAGTTGGGACTAGTGTTTTTAGCTGCTAACATACTTCTTTTCTTTTTCTTGTAGGATGATCTGCGTGGGCTTCACGAGCAACAAAGCATCTCTCGAACGGCTGCCGGGCTGGGAGCAGGAATCCTGGGCATACCACGGCGACGATGGCAGGACTTTCTTCGGCGAGACGCAGGGTCAGGGTAAAGTGTATGGCCCCAAGTATTCGGTAAATGATACCATTGGCTGTGGGGTGAATTTCTCGACGAGCACTGCTTTTTTTACGAGGAATGGGGTTTGTCTTGGTATGGTTTTCTTTATAAAATATATATCGATATGTTAGAGCTACTGGAGATTGCTAACAGTTTATGTTTGAATCAGGTAATGCGTTCCGGGAACTGCGAAATGTGAAGCTATATCCTGCGGTTGGGGTGAAGAAGCAACCTACCACGCATTTAAAGGCGAATTTTGGGCAGTTTCCTTTTATCTATGATATTGATGGGATGATGGCGGTATGGCTGCTCTCTCCCTCTCGCTCTCCTCTGAATTTATGCTGACAATGCTCTGCACTTGGTTACAGAAGGAGAAACTCAACGTTCAAGCGGAGATAAGCGCTACTAGTATTTCTAATTTGCATCCGTCTCTTGACGAGACTGCGTTTATCCAGGAGCTTGTGGCTCAATTTTTGGCGCATGGTGGCTATGTAGAAACCGCACGCGCCTTTGCTGAGGAGGTCAGGGAGGAGTCGCGGGCTCTGCAGAATGGGCGGGAGACGCCGTTGAAAGATTACCAGGCTGAGGAGGATGGTGATGCTATTAATCGACAAAGTAACATCTCTCTCCATCTTTCCTATCTTATCCACGTTTTTTATACAGTGGTATATGTAGCTAACATTTTTAATGTGAAAAATAGAAATCCGCACCGCTATTTTGGACGGCGATATCGACAAGGCTTTAAAATTCACAAATGCCTCGTACGCCAACGTCCTCCGTGACAATCCGCAGATATATTTCCGTCTCCGCTGTCGGAAATTCATCGAGATGATGCGTCGCTGCACTGAACCACAGCAACAACAACGACCTATCTCCTCGAAACAGGCAGCCCGCTCATCCAATGGCGCTGCCGCTGTATCTGTGCACGATACGAGCGACGACGTTTTCACGCACGACATGGAACTAGATGAGCAGATGAATGACATCATCGACGACGATAACGATTCTTCAGATGTCGAGAGGGACGACGACGACGACGACGATGACGACCAAGAAGACCTCGACGACGAGGAAAACGGCATGGATGTTGAATCAGCTGAATACAACGGCACAACACACACAACAACTACTAAACACCCACCACCGACAACGAACATAGCAAACTACCACGACCTCCTCCACGAAGCGATCCTATACGGCCAGGAGCTCCAGGCTGATTACCCAGGCGACGAGCGGCGGGAGTATAAACGGGCGCTGGACGATATTTTTTCACTCGTCGCCTATCCGGATCCCAAGTCGAGCGTGCATGGCCATTTGCTGGAGCCAAGCGGGCGCGTGCCTGTGGCGGAGGAGTTGAATTCGGCGATTTTGGGTGCGTTGTTTAATTTTAATTTTTAATATTACTTACCCTCCCCCCCTCTTCATTCCCCCGCCCTGTCGTTCATTCGGTCCAGGCCGATACGATGGCTAATTTTGGAATGAAAAAAATCATAGTATCCCTCGGAAAATCCTCCTCCGCCGCACTAGAGAAGCTATACCAACAGACGGAGGTGCTGGTAAATGAGATTAGCGAAGACGGCGGCGCTGGGGCGTTTATTAATGTGCGGAATGATTTTGTGATATAAAAAGAAAACAAACAAGTTTGCACGTACCACAACACACACACACACACACACAACAGACAAACGTGTGTTCTTTTATATATCATTTTTCTTAATTTTTTTCTTTCTTCTTTTCTATATTATTCCTTTTTCTTTTCAACAGCGGTTTCTTCCTTTCTTTTCTTTCTTTTCCTATTTTTATTTTTCCATTTGTCTTTTTCCATTTATTTTTTAATAACTCGAATTTTTCGTGATCTTGTCGGGGTTGTCTCTTGTCTCTCTACCTTTTGCTGGTGTCAAGCAATAGCTATAGCTAACCTGCTACAAACGTGCCTAGGGTAGTATAAGGGAGAAGAAGAAGGCAAGGTAAAATACGGTACCGTACCTACTTTCCTACTTAGGTACGTTACTATTAGCTACATACAGGCTTAGTTTTTTTTATTTATTCATGAGGAGCTAGCTAGCTACCTACCATCTTTTCCTTTATCATTATTCTATTCTATTTTATTTTATTTACCATATCTATTCATATTTTCCTATTATCTCTTATTTTATATTTTTTGTTATAGTTATGGTATGGACGCTGTGCTGTTGTTGATGTGTTTGATTTAATTAATAGGCCATTTTTCTCTCCTCTCCTTTCTTTTCCTCCCCCCTTTTCCTCCTGTTCCCCCCCCTTTTTTTTTTTCTTTTTTTTTCTAATCTCGTTAACTAGAAATTAATCGCAGACAAAACTCTCCTTCTATTTTTCTCTTTCTAGTTTTGTTTGCAATCGTAAGCTGGCAGGCATCTGCAAGATGCACTCTTTGGATCGCTCTTCTTATCCTGGGTGCTGAGCATTGATCAGTTTGAGCTGAATGGGGGGTTGGCTATTTTTGGAACTCATCAGCTCACCGGTCTCATCCCCCTTTTGTTAAAAGGAATACCAGAATAGATGATACGGGTAGTCATATGAGGTAGGTATCGAAAAAATTATGAAATTTATTGAGAAGGTAGGTCAGTAGGCAGCTGAAGGGAATTATAATTATGAACGAGGCGTTAAAAATAATATCTCTAATATCATTCTTTCCCAACAACTACCCAACTCAACTCTCTCCGCCGCCTCTTTTTTTATCATGTTGACGGTCGCTGGAGAAATCATCATAGTCACTGATTCTTGCAAGTGACAATGAGGAGGAGCACTAAGTCAAAAAGACCGTGTAACAGAGAAGAAGCACCTATGCTGATATGAAAGCGGAATCTGGTTGGATTCAGAAAGGAAGTATGATGCTGAAAAGTTAGAATACTGTGACAGTTCTCAAAGTGCTCAAGAAATGCCGATTCTATCTGTACAGTGTTCATTTCATACTGGAGGTAGATGCTCAAACTCTAGTTGCGCAGTTGAATCACTCTGTCAATGATCCCCCTGGTGCACTGATTATCAGCTGGCTTGCATGGATCTGCATGTTTGATTTTGAAGTTCATCATGTATCTGGCCGGAAACACACAGCTGTGAATGCTAAGATCATCTGCTCTAGAGAGAAATCAGAGGATACAGATATTGATGATTTCATCACAGCAGAGCTTGAATGCATGCATTCAGATAATATTCTTTTCCTTGTTTCAGGCAGAGGTTGTCATCTGTGTTTTAGCACCTTTCTATTTCAATGAGAGTGAAAACATCACACAATATCTTACAGCAATGAAATGCCCACACTCCCTTTCTAAATCTGTCTTTTATAGATGGTGAAAACAAGCTCTGTGCACTTTGCTCAAGGAAATCTCTTATTCTGATGCTCTGTCAAGAAGGTATCACTCTGATGAGTAGTAGATGGTCTAGAAGAATAAAAGAAAACTCTACATGCACTATATCAGAAATCAGGACACAAAGATCATGAAGCCACAGTACACAAATTAAATCAGAGATACTGATGAGAAGACTCTTGAACACAGGTTAAAGAAACTGTGAATAAGTAGCTTGAATGCAATCAGTGAGATGAAAAACATCATGAAGAGTTTCTACACATCTTTGAAAACACTGATGCATTGATGTGATTAAACTTCTTAAATTGTGAGAAAAGAACTGTGTCATTATTATCTGAAATGATCTTACAGAGTGAATAGAGAATAGAGCACTGTCAAGAGCAACAGCAGAAGCAGTAGCTCAATTTCTTTATAAAGTCATTATCTGTAGACATGACTGTTTCTGTGAACTGACAAGAATCAGAGAACAAAAGCTGAGGGAGAATTCTCACTAAGAAATTCAAACTCTGAAAGATAACAATATCCTCATACAATTTGAAAGCTAAAGAAATGATTAAATGTGGACACTGACCTGTTCAGAACACACTTGAGGCATGAACTGAGTTCCTCATTTCCATTCAGTTTCATGAGCAGACAGGGTCTCAGTTCAGGTAGCCACAGATGAAACCCCTTTCTGGCTCATGTACAGCTACTACAATGCCATACTACTCATTGAATTGGAAGTCCCCACATGGCAAACACTACCATGGGACACCATCCACACAGAAAGTGAACTACTACATATGTGCGCACGTCAATTAGAACAGCAAGATGAGGATCTAGAGGAATAGGTGAACTATTTATTGACTTGGACTCACAATCACCCATATTTAACACCTCTCAAGAGCTCCTCCAGACAGCTCCATGCCATTCATTACTAGATTGACGGCTCTGGATGCCACATCTTGCTATAAGTATAGCAAGATTTCTCGTTTGGTCCATCTCCCGCAATAGGCTGGCCGATAAGCATGGTACGCGCTGCCACGTAGCTGTGGGATATATCCTCACTATGATTCCAGTAATTCTTCTCCGCATCGTGACACAGAATACGTTGCATTGACAACATCGTTTTCTGTGGCGGTTGTGCCAGGCTTTTTGAAGCTCCTGTACAGATCGAAATCGTTCTATCCCTCGAGGAGAAAATGTGAGAAAACCCCGCAGAATATGGGGAACAAGGGGCGGGCTGCTCCGTCTAAAATTTCTCACTGATTAAGGCGGAAGCCTAGGATAAGGAGCGCTTGAGTAATATTCCGAATGTGCGGATTGCATGAAGGCAGAGGGATGCGTCTGACTGATGGCTAATTTCGTCATTTCCTATTAAAATGCTTCGTGCTAGCCTCGATCATGAACGCTGCTTGATGCTAGGTAGGACCTTGCAATCATGGCTAGAGCGATATGCATAACTTCTTGTACATGTACATGTACATACCTATATGTACCTATATGACAAAGAACGCGACTCTAAAAGAATGTGAGACTAACATTAAGCCCCAGTTTCGCATACTATCAAGTTCCACTTGCCTAAAAAGGGTCCAACTCCAACACCAACCCCCTCGGTTGATTACACGGGGTTGCGTAGCTTGTTTTATTTATCATCTCTGAGAGATAGGAATCAGAACGACGCTTTTGCTGCCAATTTAATCCAGCCACCAGAAATCTATCAACTGAGTGTGTTAAACATGGCCCAGATTCTCAGAAATTAGGGGGTTGAGACTTATCTGCGTTCTTTCCTCGAGGCATCCATTATCTGGGAAGTAGCAGTTAAGATGGATTATTAATAATTAACAATTCTAACTTGGTAATTCTTCTGTCGATTGAGAAGGGAAGGAACCACCTCAGTTGGGCTGGTAGGTGGTGTTTTCTTTGTTTTGATAGGAATTTTGGAGCCATGTCCGCAGACGATGAGAAAAAGCGAAGAAGCGAAGGAGATATAAATACCAGTCAATATGAATTGTTGTTTTTGAAGACTATATACTCAGCTTGCGGATAGCATTTATATGCTGTATGCCTTCGCCCATCTTTTGGTTATTCTTGTTGAGAAACCTATTTCCCTTAGTTCTTACTTGATAACGCTGCCCCGCAAAACCGCCCGAAGCCTTGCGACCGGTGAAGATTCTTTCCATCTGTTACTTTGAATGCGAAAATACGTAGCTGAGTAGGCTCGTACGAGTGTCTTTCGCAAGAGATCCGTTCATTTCGGGGCGCTTTGGGGAAACGATCCGGGAGGTAGTGTTTGGCAAGAGATTGAGGATACTCGGGTTGTTTCCAACAATTTGGTTAAAAATCAACGATAACACCTCCATAGATGAGACCACACTTATTAAGGTACGAAGAAATGTTCCTCTTCGCCGTGTTCCTCTTCTTCTTAGCAGTTAGCGTGGCCCACGCATCTTGCGAATGCGGATTCTTCATGGACGACACGAAAGATTTCTTCACACATGTTATATACAACAATTTCAGCACATTCGCACCGTCGAAAAAACTCCGTACGAATCCAGATTTTACGAAGGACTGGGCGGTTCAGAACTGGGGTGTTCCCCCGAGGAGCTGGGTGAAACCTTTGGCGATCGATAACATAGCAGAAAACGTTTTCCTCCGTGAAGGGAACCTCATACTGAGACAACAGGGGTACTCGAAAGAGCAAGCTTTGAGGAAAAGTAAAGTGAGCGTGGCTTCTATTGCTAGTCAGAGCGGCGACATTATCCACGGAAGTTTTCGGGTTGAGTTTAAGCTGGAAAATGCAAAGGGTGGAAGTTGTGGCGCATTCTTTTGGTATCGTGTTAGTAGTTACCTCCCAAATCCCTTCGTTTTTCTTTTTGGGGAAGACGTATCTGTAAACGAGTGGGTTGCAGAGGCTAAACTCTTGGATGATATTTGGTTTGGATAATAGGACGACGAGAACGAAATTGATATTGAAATTCTATCGAGAGAATTCAAACCAGATTGGTTTCCAGTCCATTATACAACACACCCGGCTCTTGACGAAAATGGACAAGTCATTAGCAATGCCACCAAAGTGATCCCACTTCGCGACGATGATCTGCTAAATTCGTTCCAAAGACATCGGTTTGATTGGACCAAAGAGGAGTTGAGATTTTACCAGAACTCGACGCAGATGCATTCAAACGCCTTGCGGATTCCAAATGCTCCCGGCCATGCGTACTTGAACGTTTGGGCAGACGGCGGACCGTGGAGTGGTGCCCCAAGCACGACTGATGTATTTTTGACTACCAGGTTGATCGCGATTTACCACAATACATCCGCGAGTGACCAAGGGCTCGACAAGGAATTTAACGAGCGATGCAAGAAGGCAGGAGGCCCATCAAACGTAACGATATGTCTTGACACGAACGTTGAAAGCGGGACAATAGATCCCTCATCGTCAGCATCAACAGTTGTCCCCTTGCGGGTTTGGATCCTTTTGTTGTTATGTGTAGCTTTTCGCATTGTTAGCTCAACCGTATGAGATAGTAAGCCGACAATAATTTTGCTTTGAAGTCCAGTGAAAGCGCCAATATGGACTGCATTGTGGTACTTAGTTGGGCTTAATTCGAGGTTAAGCGAGCTGTATTTTATCAAGTTGAATGAATATGGTACCGCCGGGCTTTTGTTATTCTGTATGGCCAGTCCGTTTCCTTTTTTGAAAGGGTACTTGAAAACCTACCAGTCCCTGCCACATCCAGTATATATGACCCCTTGGTTCGTGGCTGCGTTGCAGGTTCTTTCATGAAAGAACTTTTATTAATATGCATGCATGACAATTGAATAACCATCCATTGGATGGATGGGGCTGTTTCTTATGTAATATCAAGGCAGCCCGTGCTTGCTCCCGTATTCGATCCGAATCTCTTCCTCCCCGTGGAACAGGTGGAAGCTCATTGGTGTGGAGAGTTTTTGTTTCTTTGAACATTGGCCGGATTGCCGTTGGGGGCGGATATCCACGGAGGCCGGAATTTTGCCGCCCACCCCACTCAAACCCCGAATGTCTGGGCTGCGCTTGGAGGTTGGTATTTCGGGATAATCCTATATTTAACGTAATGAGAATTAGCCACGACCCGTTTGGCTCCATTTAATAAGCCCTCCGAGCAAATTCTGGATACGCGGGGAGATGGCAAGTTTTGTGCCTGTACTCCGTATTTAGGTTTAACAGTTTTTTTAGGTGAGGATCTTTTGGCTATGGAAACGCTTCAAGTACTCCCGTATTTGCTTGAGGGCGGAAAGGACATGCTGTTGTTTGGTCTTTTGTATACTCGACGGGATTCTCTGAGTCATGATGGATATGATCTTCCACAGAAAGCTCAAGGGTTGCTATGATTGTGTGATGTACTTCCCTGCGAGCTGTCGAATAATCGAAGTCTAAATGAGGGATATTGTAGATGAATGACTGGGACCTGATTGCTCCTCTTCATTCAATGTCAGGTTGGCAGTTTTAAAAATAAATAGTCACGAAGTATCTTTGGCCGCCCGATGCCTAAGTCATATTACTTTTCGGCCACTTAAGAGAAAATTCGTAGAAAATCTTGAATTCCTGATCCCGACGCTCTGGCCTGCCACGCCGATCTGAAGAGTGGTGAATCAATGACCAACTCTTCTAGAAACATACCTGATGTTTGGGGGGGGGGGGGGGGGGGATGAAGCCTGCATCAATATAAACTTAGTAAGGGTATTCAATGCGCCTGTGGTATTTTCTTTGATCTAGATTGAAAGATGCAACCTGTGGGTTTGACAGTGGTATCCGATTATCCGGGGTAGATAGATATTTGGAGGGTCTGTTAGGGATGGACAGGAGAAGCTTGCATCTGCAGACACTGTAGTGTAGACAGACGTACATGCAAAATATGTAGGCTGTATGCTCCCTCTTTGCATTGATTCATTGATGCATCCATTCATTGTTTGCTAGATTGGGTGGATCAAAATGTCACCGAAGAGAGAGAGAGAGAGAGAATGTGTGTGTGTATGGGAATCAAAAATAGCCAAAAAGATAAAATTCAAACTGAAGCAGAAAATGGTATAGACCATCAAGAGAATAACATTGACCTGTTTGATAGAGAACTCTGTAAAAAATAAATGATGTAGTTTGAACTGGCTATGTCTCCACAAGCAGGGATTTGACACTCTATTTTGGGCTGGTTAGGGCAACCTAGCCATAATAGGCATAGTGTTTTAAGCGGACGCTTTTCTATCCTAACCTCAGTTCGACCTCAAGGGAAGAAATCACAACCTCGACTACGTTAAATGGCATTGATATCGCCAGTATGCACCTTGGGGGGCTTGAATTATGATGTTTTACTCCGATTTTAGGTGCATAACGCATTCCAAAAAAAGTTACGTCACATGATGTGAGCGTGTTGCTTAGGTCTGCGTTCTCCTTTATCTGTTTCGTAATAGTGGTCCGCGAGGCCGGTATCAATTCCGGCCTCATGAAGTATATAACCTGCCACCTTTTCCCGCGGCTTCGTCTGCTTTTCTGTCTTCAAGAAAACAACTTATTTGTTTTATTGTTCCCTTTTCTATCGTGGATCGATTTAAATTTCCTTTTTAAGTTAGCCTATTTGTCTGCTGTTCTTGGTGCTCCCGCTCAAGTACTTTGGTTCCATATATTCATTCCCCTTTTCGCCCCCCATCCCCCAGGTACACCATCACGATCAGATCAAAGATCTGTTAACAACTATCATCTCAAACAATCATGAAGAAGTCTGAAGCGCCTTGTTCCACCTTGGAACTCTTCCCCCATCTCTTCCATACCCCCGACCAGCTCTCTAGGGACATAGACCCCTTTACCATCACTACTTCATCGGGGTTTCTGCCTTTTGAGCTTCCTCCTGTAACCTTGCCTGATGCTTTTCAAGCATTGGAGTCTTTGGCTTCTCGCCTTCCCGTCGTTAAGCTTGATGGGTCGCCTGGCTTGCTAGCTACATATGAGCTTGGCCCAGCTGTTCTTGCTGAGCTCCCTGACCTAACTGATGAGGTGGATAAGCTCCTCACAGAAGATGGTAAACCGGACCGGTTTATGATCACAGCTGTATTTAGGGACTATACATTCGTCTGTTCTTCCTATTTACTTGAACCATGCTATGAAAGATGGTCAAAGGACCCTGCCGGTGGTTACGGCCTTGGTCGGGATATATTGCCGAAGTGTATCGCTCGCCCTCTTTATCGATGTGCAGAGATGTATGTTGTAGCTTTGACGTTTGCCTTTCACGTTTTGTTTATTGTTACTAACGGTATTCCTTTACAAGACTCGACATCCCGCCTTTCATGTCATACGCAGCTTCCTATGCGCTGTTTAACTATACCGTTGCCGATCCCGCACGAGGATTAGAGTATTCTAATATTAGGCTCATTCGCGCTTTCGAGCGCGGACTTGACCCCAAGAGCTCCGAGGCGGGTTTCATTCTAACCCATGTTGATATGGTAAAGGAGTCAGCTGCCCTAATCAGTGGTGCTGTCCGCATACTCAACAAGCTAGAGGAAAGTAAAGAACCCTCGGCTCGGGAAGAAGTCAATGATGCCTTCAGGGAAATTCTAAAGGGTATGGAGAAAGTTGAAAGCTGCATGGAAGGTAAGTTGATATTTTTCCCACTCGGTGAAACAAAGCCTTCGCTCATTAATCTTCTGAATAGATATGTGGAAGAACTCCAAGCCTACTGATTATCTCTCGTTCCGCGTATTTATCTTTGGTATCACATCTCAGGCAATGTTTCCAGATGGTGTCGTCTATGAGGGTGTCCTAGATAACAAGCCGCTAAACTTCCGTGGAGAGAGTGGCGCTAACGACAGCATGGTAAGCACCTATTCCTGTGATATTGTATGGCGCGCCTAGCTGATGTTGCCCTCGCACAGATCCCACTACTTGACCATCTACTCCAAATTCCCATGCCATCGACTCCATTGACAAAAATTCTACATGAATTCCGCTCCTATCGCCCACTGCCACACCGTCAATTTTTGGCACATGTGGCATCCAAGGCAGAGGAGGTTGGCGTCCAAGAATTTGCCGTCCAAGATGCGGAAACAGTACTGTTGTACTTGAGAGCCCTGAATCATGTCCGAAGTTTCAGATGGAGACATTGGCTGTTGACAAGGGAGTACATCATTAAGCGAACCCCGTATCCTACAGCTACTGGAGGAAGCCCAATTATCACGGTATGTCAATGATTTGTCATTTAATAGCCCCCCTCACCCATCGTACCCAGTCGTCCCTCCGTCCATTTTTGTCGTCATAGTTCAACCTTCCGATTACGATGTAAATATCAATGAAACTAACACCATCGATTGCAGTGGCTTCCCAACCAACTTTTTGCCGTATTGGAGCTCATGATCTCCATCCACGAAAAGTATGTCGCCCCATTCATGAGCAAGGATCTCCCTGCGATCGTCGGCGCGAACGGTTCCCAAAACGGAGCTTCTATCTCTGAGCAGAAGAAGGCCGAGAAGCTGGAGTCCTTCTACTACTATAGAGCTCAGGCGGACGAGATGATGGCGCTTGTGCGTGACCAGAAGGATAAGTTAGACAGGGAGGTTGCGAGATGGTGCCAGGAGCGTGGTGTATGAGTTTATTTGGGTTGCTTTCTGTTATTGACACCCATTTTTGCCCCAATGTTGGTTGGAAATGTCTTAACTGGGAAAGTCGGATGATATCCCTGTTTGATCTATATTCGGGTTTTAGTTAACTGGTTTTGTGTTTCCCTTTTCGTTGAATTCGAATATTCGAGACATGTAATCCAGTAGGCTGTATTTTTACTCCTCTTGATTGGAGAACAGTAATATGAACTATTAAGTTATAGCCTAAAAAAAGGATAGGTTTAATGACCTTTTAAGGAAAATATCAGTATCCTCCACAGTTGTCTCTTGTTAGAACCACATATCCTTTTATAGCTGCCCCAACCTGTATGGCGCCAATCAACTAGCCTTTCCACCTTCAAGAGGGAACTATTTAATACGAGCCTCAAGGTGAATAACACCATGCTTTTGAGGGAGGAAATACAACAAATAATATCATTTTTTAATAGGTAGCGAGTTCGTCCTACAAAATAATAATCTAGCCACCAGCTCAAAGGCGGTAAAAAACAAGAGTTAAGAGCGGGATGACGGGAAGAAGGTAATTTGAATCATCCCATCGAGGGCCGGATTTCTATTGGTATTTTCCAAAATCGGAACCAACCTAACCGCACCTAACTGGTATAACAGACCAGGAAAAAATCAACATATATATGCATCCATTCCTATTATCTTCGCGGTGGGGCAGGAGGACGCTTTCCAACACCACCGATATTTATAGGTGGCGGAATTTCAACCCCTTTGCCCCTGGCATAGTCAAGGAAATCCCTACTAAACGGCGTCTCCATCCTGTGAACGACGAGTTTCTCAATTTTCAATTTATCTGAATCAAGAAGTCTTTTCACGCTGTACTCTTTCACCTGTGTGCGGGAAATGTCGAGTTCCTTTATGTTGGGGACCATGTCGAGTATGTTTGCGATAACCTTGTCATCGATTTCTGCCAGGCCGGCGATGTTTAGGGACGTGAGACTTTCAAAGTTGCCTCGCATCATCGCTATAAGCAAATCTTCTACGTGTAGACGGCATCCTTCGAGATCAAGATGGGTAAGGGACGATTTCGATTGGGTGAAAGCAATGAGAAACGGGCCCAATTCGTCATCCTGGAAGCGATTGAGAATTAAAGTTTTTAAATTCGGTGCCATCGCTGATAATTTATCAATTTGCAGGATGGATTGTGGGTTATGCACGCTCATGGATAACGAGAGGCGTTCAAGGGATTCGGGCAGTTCGGGGAAATTGTTGAAGTTTATGCCCAGGAGCCCAAATCGTTTGAGGTTTGCCATGTTCGAAATTTTTGGTACATCCCGCATCATAAAAGATGTTTGGCAGATGAGGTAAAGCTCTTCGAGGTTCGGGGTTATGTCGAATAGAGTAACCTACACTCAAAATTAGTACCTACGGTAGAATGCGAAGGCAGGGGCAAAATACATTGTTCAGAAATGGTAGGTTTAGGGGAAAGCCAAAGCTTAAATTTCTATAGTAATCGTATCCAAGGATGGTTAATGACCGCAGATTGGGCAGCTTGGCAGGAAATGTTTCGTATTCATGAAGTGGTGCAGCCTTGACATATACCTCGACCCGCTCAAGCAATGGACAACGCGATAGAACTTTCCTAAAATGTGCGAATGTCATCTCGGATAATTCTGAACAGACCAATGTTCTTAGACTAGATAGAGTGTAAACTGGTGCAACGTCAAATTTCGGGCTAAAATTTCCTAGAAGGTCAAGATGTTCTAATGAAGCGATTCGTTGAAACCCGGTCATAAGCTTGGGGAAATCGTCGGGTTGAAGGTTGACAAGTGAGGCACGAGTCAATCCCCAGTGTGATCTGCGCAAGAATGCCTGAATTGATTTGAGAGACACACATCTTCGTTTTGCTTTTGAAAGGTCAAGATGAGTCCATAACTTGGGTAGCGAATTTAACACCATGTTCCAATGTTTAGAAACCCGGACCGCCGAACTTTGCAGCATCATATTAGTTTAGTCGAGGAGTATAATGAAGGAGGAATAAATAACTTACAGGAGCGACTTTAAATCCAAATAATCTAATATCATGGACACCAGCTCCAAGGGCAGGACAGTGAAAGGATCTGCTAACTTTGGGCCCTTAAGTCGTTTGTCTAACTTTGTTGCTAATTCTTTGATTTGCTATGCAAAAATTAGTCTTCTACACTATGGAAAAGTGCGACAAACTGTAGTGTAAAAGAAAGGCAACAAACCTGACGGCCAGCGCTATTTGGGGGCAATACACGAAGCGCGTATTGGTAAGTCTGTAGGGAACTGTCATATTTATCCATCAATTGGAGGATTTTGGCAGTACGTAAATATCCCTACAACACAATTTAGCTATTAATGCCTTAATATAAAACAGCTTGTGATATTTAAGTTTATGGGATACCCGGGGGTCCATTCTATTCTCCTTGATCATCCGTCTGCCATCCTGAAGGCCAGAGTTCAGGGCTCTCAATTTGCAATGAGTTGCGGCTCTATTGTCCAGAATACCAACAGTATCACCTCCCCCAAGTTGTAATGCCTAGTTTCACCTTAGGAATTTAGTTATGGTTTTCATCCAATTTGCGATTGTATAAGTAAACTTGCCTTCGTGAAAGCATCCAGAGCCCCGTGAAAGTTAGCGCGACGATATTCATCCTGTCCGTAAGTTTGAAGCGATTTTGCGTTTACTTGTGACATGTTCAAAGAAGCTAAAGAAATCCCAACTGAGATAATTTGTACCAGCTGCTAAATGTTAAGTACTAGTAGTTGTACGGGTTGAATGCTTTCAGAATCATATACGCGCTTAGCGCCTTGGATTTCGGACTGACGCGCCAAGAGGCATCTATCAACGGATAAATTTCGGCCCATGCACTACCAGCTGGCAACCGTAGCAATGTTTACGTTCTTCCCGATTGGGAAATGCTTGTGGACGTCTCAACAGCCTCGACTTGACCTTCAACGCTCTTTGGGGCCAGTGTTTTGGTTCCAGGCGTTCGGAAAAATAAGAAAATGGAGACTCAAAACCTATTTACCGCTTCTGATTACATTAATAATTTGTTACTTGCTCGAGGGTTACTTCGCAATGGAAAACCGATCGATTTTGCACGGCCCGAGAATGCACCAGGGGGCACTGATGACACCATGTCAAGAGTCATAAACCTTGTTCATGACCTTGTTTTGAGAAGAGATGTTTGTATTTACTATTTTCTTTGGATGATCTGTACAACAATAAAAGCTGATAGTTATCCAGCGCGAGGCAGAGCAAAGAGAGAACCTGGCGACAAACATCAGAGCACTACGAAGTACAGAAGCGAAACAAACACTCGAAATTGTACGTCGCAGCTACGCTCTGCAATCCCAAAATCCGATATTAACAAGATAATTTTCTTTTTGCTTTAGGAACGACTTCAAGCCAAGACCACAGATTTATCTCGCTCTTTGGCCCTTGCTGAAGGCCAGGAACGCGCGTTCAAAGCTACCATCCACAGCGCAGAAACCACGAACAGAGGGTTGAAGGAACAGATACAGCGCATGAAGACCTCGATTCAGCAGATTAGAAGTCAGTGCGCAACGGATATTCGGAAACGAGACGTTGAGCTCCAAAAACTTAAATCTCATCTTACGGACCGGCAGAGGGGAAAGCGGGAAGGCCTTGGCGTGACAACAATAACAATAACCCCTACTCCGAAAATCAATACGGGCCGGAAAGTGTTTGAAGGCGGAGAGGGTTTGGAAAGTGCTGGATATAGTCTCAAACAGGAGACGACGGAATTCCTGACTAACCTTTGCCAGGAACTGAGTGACGAGAATGACGCGATGATTGGCATTGTGAAAAACACGCTTCAGACACTCCGGAGCTTACAAGGACTATCAGAAGTACCCGAAAAAGATGACAAGGAACAAGATATGCTGGCTTCCAATGCATGTGAACGTAGCGGCTTGGAGACCTCAACAACAGAGCTCACCCCACATTACGAAAAACTCTCTGCTGAGATGGACTTGGTACTTGAGCAACTTAGATCGTTGCTCACTAATCCCTCCTTTGTGCCTTTAGAAGAGGTTGAAGTACGAGACAATGAAATTTATAGACTGAGAGACGGCTGGGAAAAGATGGAAGAACGATGGAAGGAAGCCGTTTCAATGATGGATTCATGGCATAAGCGAATGGCTCAGGGAGGAATGTCGGTTAATATTGACGAACTTAAGCAAGGAATGGGACTTGGGCTAAGGGTTGACAAGCCCGAACGTGTTAGACCCGAGCCCAATGAAGGAGATTTCGGTCCATCAGTATATGACGAAAACGATTCTGATGGAGGTGAGATAGACTGCTCCAATGTCGAAGAAAATACGAGTCCCGCCGAGATACACATGACGAGTCCGTCAAAGGATATCAAACATCACCGTGTCCTTGGCGAAGGATCTGGAAATGTATCCCGAAGCGTATCTGCTCGACGTTCCAGACAAAGTTCGAAGGGCGGTTCCGAATATAGCGATGATGAGCTCGCTTTATCGGCTAAACCAAAAGTGACACATCACACCCAGAAGAAACCCACGAGGGTTGCTGAATCAAAAATTCCTAAGGTAAGTAGAGATCAAATACGATTGTAGTTGGCTTGTGAAGAAACTAACTTGAGGCTAGCACAAAATAAAAGCAAGATCGAAGATGTCGACGACTGAAAAACTTGCCACGATTGAGTCAGAAGCCAAGGAAGCAGAAGCAGAGCGGAAGCAGAACGAAAGGAGAAAGAGAAGTAATTCGTCGACACGCTCGAATCCGAAGGTGAGGCGGCGAAAAAGTACATTAACGCCGCAAGAGTTGCAAGATTTACTCCACGGTGGCAGCTAAATTTAGAGCCAGGCGTCACAGTCGACAGTTACCTTAATACCCTGAACTGCCTTCTCCTAGCTTCAAAGCGTTATTTTTCTGTTTTGTGCATATATGTAAGCTATTTGGAGTTTTCATATCATCGCTGCGGACCCCATTGAGCTCTGTGAATGGGTTAATCGCATTTACGTTGTTGTCATGCTTTTGAAGGATAGATGGAAAGCGTAAATGACGGCTGCTGTCCTTTGATTTTATTTCATTCTCTGAGATGGATCGGAGAATAATCGCACGGTCTACAATACTTATATTGGATACTTAAGGCTGGAGTTCGGTTTTGTACTGTACATTTATTTATTGATTGACACAATTGTTAAATAATATTGAAGAGTTTCGAAATTCTTTGATTTCCGGAATTCAAATGCAATTTTTGGGTGCGAATTGGTTTGAATCCCACTCCATTCCAATATTTATGAAGTGCTAGTTCAGCCTGGGCTATTGAATACTATCCGAAAATCCAAAAACAATATCATCCTGCATGAAGCTCACATACTACCCGAATAGACTCTTGCTTGGGAAGAAGCGGTTTCGAAGATTGGCTATTATATCTTCAGCATCACGTTTGCAAACATGCTGGACATTTCTCTCAAGAGCTGCCACTGGGTTGTGCACGGGTAACGATCCTTCTGCCCAGGTTTTGTTTGTTGGCTTATCCCCTCTTATTACAGAACGTTTTGCGAACGCTGACTATTCAAGGTTGACAAACGATGAAGCTTTATCGACGCCTCTCTGTACCGGTTAATTTTGCAAGCGTGAATCGCCATGTGAAGAATATCAAACAAGTTAGTAAGTTAGGGGCACTCTAAAAATTTCAGCATGACAGGCCCTTGTACTAGATATCCATACAAGTCCTCTTTTGGGACTGTCTTCCTGCAATTGCCGTCCCCGGTTGGCTTTAGGAACGTCGGACCGGCTGAGCATCAAGGTATGTCGTCTAGATTCAACTGTTACATGTCCGTTTTGTAGCATTTACAGACGTCATCGGACGTTTATGGTATCTTCAACCATGATGACCTGAATAGAACAGAATTATTTCAAACACTGACTTCTGATGTTGATTTAAGCATAACAATTATATAGTTTGAGCTCCGCGAATAACTTCTCAATCTTCACACCTGAGTCAATGGGAAACAGAGAGTGTGTTAAATTGTATCATGGCACAATTCATGTTTCATGTTTCTGAAGAAGAGATTGATGTTTATTTACCTGCGTCTGTTGTGACCGCTGCCTTTTAACAGTCACCACTCCACATCTGATTTTTCTGGTATATCTAGTCTATTATACTCTATAAACATCGCAGGTGTTCAGTTAAAAAGAGATATGTCAGAAAGTACATGTGTTATAGTACAAATGAGTGGCCAGCGTTTGCTATACAAGGAGACCGGAAGTTTTCAATATGCCAATGAATATCCATCCACTCTTACCGTAATTGTTCGACCTATTAACGAAATGGGAGCTAGTGTCCGCTAGCAATTTGATACTCTCTATTTCTCACGGAGTAGGGAAAAATTCCCTTTGATAAGTGTGTTCGTCGAATGAGATCTAGTTTAGAGCTGACGGGAAAGTGTCTGGTGCAATTCTCCAGGGAAAAAATTATGCTTTCGGTTCATCGTGCTGTAACGTAATTGAGCCCACAGACGTGGGGCAAATGTATCTCGCCACTACCTTAGAGTCGAGATTAAGTATGATAGTTAGCACAAAGGGTGAGATTGGAGGTTGAGAAACTGAAGAGCTTGTCTCGTCCAAAGGCTGGCTGAATCTGAAATAAAGGAGGGGAACGTATAGAAACCTTGACTCTGAATTTTGAGTTTGCATTAAGCTTTAAAGTTCCGCAGCCCCGCAGAACCAGGACCGCGATGTGGGTCTGTGCGTCCCGCATTTATCACCAACAAAAAAAATGGTTAATATTTAGCAGATCAACATATCACATATCATATCTTACTCCTACCAATTGTCAATTGCATTGTCTTTTTCGAAAATGAAACAAAGTCGATGTGTAATGAAACTTTCAAGAGGGATTGGCTATTACTTACCCAGATGCCGTGCGATTACGCATTCTGAAGTCATGCCCTTAATATAAAAAGACCATGGCAGGATTTGGTTTTCATATCTTCCCTTTGTTCTTCACCCCTTTGCCTCCCTAGAGGAGCTGGAAAAAGCAATGGTTTATAGGAGCAAACAATTCTTGTCGAAGCAACATGATGTCGTCCCGGAAAAGCTCCAAGGATCTATTCTACCTCTACGGCAGATCGGTATGAAATATTAGCGCCTTACGGATATCGCTTGGTAGTTATTAACCGCATGTTAGACTCACAACGCAAATGTAGCTGCATTTGCAGAATGGTTTGAACGGGTGAAGTTGAAGGTCCCTGTCGCCAAAACACCAGCGTCCGTTTCTAGTCACTCAAAACCGTCTGGCTAATTTTACTCACATACTGCAGGACAAGGCGCCCAACTTCTCTGCTGGGGAGTCTGGGAACTACAGAAGACTCCCAAAAAGAAAAAAAATAAAAAAAAGAAAAAAAAAGAAAAAAAGAGGAAGAAACGCGTGAATCAGACGACCTTAAGCCGAAGTAGTGTACAAACAGCTTCCAGATGCAGACAGGGGTGTGGTTGATAACGTAAGTGTAAAAACCTTATATAACCAAGTTATGATTGTCAAGGGTATGTAATTGTCCTGATATAAACATTCAAAATGGTAGCGGGATCAATTCTGGGGGGGAAACTGGAGCTTCATATGGAACCTCAGGTAGGAGCCCCTATAGAGCATACTTTCCTAGTACAGAGATTAAAGGAGGCTCAAGGCTTCAGAACAGGTGCCATCAAAAAGTCAACCAGTGGGTTAAGTGCAATCCGAAGCAAAGAACGCCGTTTCTTTTATCTTCATTCTTTCTAAGATGGCAGAGGACCCGAACGAACTACCGTTTGTCGAGAAAGGCGATATTGAAGCTTATTTGAAAAAGAACCTTTACTGGAGGGTTTCGATGGTAAAGCCCCTGAGCCTGAAACAGCGCTGAAAATAAAGAGAGAGTAGTACGGAGTACTAACACATATGTCAACCATCCAGCACTGAAATAAATTAAAACGCGCTCAAATGGAAAAGGTGGAAATAGAGGTCCTCGTCTCTAGCGGCGCTACCAACTATTACGAGGAGCCCACGAGGAAGCCAGGATACGAACATTTCTAGGAGATGCCATCTCTTCTGGATTTGGTGCATTTGATGATTCTTGCGAAGTACTTTCCGGTGGATTTAGGTAAGGCTCGCACCCGTCAGTACTCAGAAACAGCAGGCAAATATAATTAACACTGTTGTAGGACATTAGCAATGGCTAAGTACCTCAACTCCATAGCTCAGTGAATTTAGAAAATGAACTTACTACCAACGGGCACTGAAAACATACACTCATTCCTTCCATTCTTCTAGGCCGACAGATATGACAACACTGAGGCCTGCTTCATGGATGGTTCTGACATGTTTTGCCTTGGCATCCGTCGCCATGATCACCATATAACTTTAACAGTCACATTAAAGGACCATGGGGCAAAAGAATTGGCTAGACCCTAGAGGGTGTGTTCAAAAAGTAGGATACGACATGTATCATATACCATTAGGGGACGCTTTCGAGGTTTCAATTGATGGAAAGCATGTATGTAATTTTGCCGAAATGTCTCCTAAGAATGTCCAGAATATTTCTTATGAGGCTTGGGAGAATAGGATCAATACAGCCCTGGCGAGACATTGACTGTCCAGTAATTTTAGCAATACATCATGGGAGGGATTATTGAGTAAGGGTGAATGGAGTGAGCAAAATTTTTCGGGGTTTGCCTTCGATTTCAGCTACTTGATATGGATGATTTTGTTTCAGGCATTTTTACCTGAGGGCTTAGATATGCCAATTTAGCAATGAAAACACTTGAATGCTTTATCGTGACAGCGTTTCAGCTTTATTTGAAGTTGATTTCCGGAATCTTTCAATAAGTGACCTGGTGGTTTCTTCGTCGAAAATCATGTATAACTCAATAACCGATTGGATCACACTTCCCTTGAAACCTTTATCGCGTAATCCCCACAAATTATGCGAACTAATATGCCTGAATGCCGACGCGAGTAGAGAAGTTGGTTTTAAGAACAGTGTGAGTGGTTCGCTGTGGTTGCCTGGTGGCACCCTGAATTGGGGTGGATTCCTTTGGTCACCGATTTATCAGAAAAACAATCGCCTAATTGCTGTTTCGTCCCACGTTTGGCCGATCTTTTCAAGTTGGTCCTATTTTCTTTCAAATATTACACCTAGTTTGTATGGTAAACTCTGCCCCAGCAAAATTGCATTCTTGTTCATAGATCCCCTCTACCTGCTTGCGAGATATATGCCCATTCTCCATTATATAGAGATTTCAGTCTGCAAGAGCTTGATCTGCCTGCCTATCTGCCTGTCTGCCTGCCTGCCTTGTCATCTCACTGCTGCTTTCATTATGAAGATTGTATGAGAATAGAGATCAAATAGAGTGCAATATGCAGATCAGGGAGGGCCTGACAGAACAACTTTACTGCGTAGTATGGCAGAGTTTACCATACAAAACCAGGCGTAGTATCCTGCCAAGGCAAGCCATGTCTATTTGAAAGAACATAGGAGCAAATTGCAAAGATCAGCCAAACGTGGGATGAAACAGCAATTAGGCGGAAAAACAATTGTGCAGAGGGGGCAGAAGTGACAAAAACTTCCCTGAGCAGTCCACGGGTGATTCAGGGGGGATGAGCAGCCTGAGATCACATGACAGTCAGACATTTTCGCAACCGCAATATCAACCACCTTTTGCTGAGACGCAACAAGAGCAAACCTCCTACAGCCCCATCACTTTCTTCATATTCATAGAACCAAATATTGGATTTGAAGATGGTCTCCAACGTTGGGCCGTTTTCTGTAATCAATACAGCCGGAGAGAAGTTCGGATAAGTACTCCGTACCTTGGGCACTATGCTTTCAGAACCAAGGGCGACGAACCAGGATGCCAATACCATGATGATGTTACTAACCATCAGATTGATGAACATTGAACATTGATTATCTAGATTCTTTTTTTTGGTTTACCCGTCTACTAATAAAAAAAAACAAGGCAGATAGATATCTACCCCTACTTCCCGTTCCGTCCAGAGCCTGTTCAAGACTCTGAACTCTCCATGCAGAATTTCTGCCTCGGTTGCCTCCACCAGCCCCTCGGCTTAAATATGGCTATTTGTCCGCATAATTTATCCTGATAGGTCAACACCAATTAATGCTAATCTCCTGTGTTTTCACAATTGAGGAGTAATACTCAATTGTATCAGCGGCCCTTCGCTTTCTTTCCTACCGTTCAAACTCTTCTTTCCTGAGCGGACAAAGATATCTTCACAAGCTAGGAGAGAAAACGCCCGAAAAAGGGTTCCACAACCCATATCGACACCATTGGCGGATAACAATGACAAGCTCAATACCGACAGCATTCCACGGCTGGGTTGGCCATTCCGCAACCACACCGTTAACCCACACGGCCTTCCAACCAAAACCCTTCGACCCCACTGACATCGAAATAAAGATCACCCACTGTGGCATCTGCGGCTCAGACATCCACACTCTCCGTTCTGGGTGGGGGCCCACAAACTACCCTTGTGTTGTCGGGCACGAAATCGTCGGACACGTTACTCGTGTGGGATCCGGCGTCGCTAGCATCTCGTCCCCATCTCGACATTTGAAAGTTGGCGATCGAGTTGGCATCGGGGCACAATCGGACTCGTGCCGTCGGCCAGACTGCCCAGAGTGCGCTTCCGGCTTAGAGAACCATTGTCAATATCAGACTGGAACATATGGAGGTCGATTTCGTGATGGAAGCAAGTCATATGGCGGATATGCAACCCATTGGCGCGGACCTGCGTGGTTCGCATTCAAATTGCCGGATAGTTTGCCCAGTGCTGCTGCTGCACCCCTTTTATGCGCAGGAATAACGGTATTTTCACCCCTGGTGAAAAATGGCGCTGGGCCGGGTAAATCCGTTGGTATCGTTGGGATTGGCGGACTGGGGCACTTGGGACTTTTGTTCGCGAAAGCACTGGGCTGTGACCATATTATTGCCATTTCGCGGACAAGCGCAAAGAAAGCTGAAGCCTTAGGTGGCCTAGGAGCGGACAAGTTTATCGCGACGGACGAGGATAAAGGTTGGGCAAAGACGCATGCTCGATCATTGGATTTAATTATCAGCACTGTTTCATCTTCAGATATGCCTATTGGAAACTATCTGCGGCTTATGAAAGTGAATGGGCAGTTCATTCAAGTTGGGGCTCCAGAAGAGCCGTTCCCCGCCTTCAGGGTATTCCCGCTTATCAGCAAGGGAGTCAAAATCGGGGGCTCAGCAATAGGCTCTCCAGAAGAGATCCGCCGAATGCTACAGTTAGCGGCTGATAAAAACGTTCTCCCATGGATTCAGGAACGTCCCATGGAAGACGTTAATAATGCACTTGCTGATATGCATGCCGGGAAAGCAAGATATAGATATGTCTTGGTGAATAAGCCTGGAAGCGCCGTGAAGCTATGACTTGCATAGCGCGATTAGATTTCTACTGTACAATGTACATACGTATATGAAAAAAATCGAGGTGCTCTCAGTAACGTCGTCACCAGAAACAAACTGTATTATACGCGTAGCTGTTCTTATTAACAAGCTCCGAAATTAACAAAAGGGACAAATAATCAAATAATTGACTTATAGGGACATGTTAGTAAATAAATAAATACCTAATACCATTTACATGCCTGTAATTCAGGGACCTCGCTGGGTCACATGACCATTTGCCTGCCGGCAAGGGAACTTTAGTTTTTCCGGCCTCGAGCGCGTCAACATTCGCATATTTTGATTTGGAGCTCAAACCGCCCTTTGAAGAGCTCGAAAATGGGCCGGTTTTTCATTCATATTGAATCAACGCCAAATTCGTTCTGACAGCAGTTCCCTAGAGATCCGTTTTGCTATCTCTAGCGGATAATACACTAGATTGTGTTGGACCCAAAGTGGAAGAGTGGATATTGTGGACTTGTTAAGTAGTGTTTGCGCTGTCAGTTTTGCAGCTCCCTTAAAAACAACTGCGCCCAAACCGGCCACGGCTGTAATTCGCCAACATGGCGTTCTCTGTGCCATTTAGCTCGAGCCCTCCGCCTTCAACTCCAGATAAATACCCGAGATTTGCGAGGAACCCATCCACGACCCCGGCCGGTCCTCCTCCTTCAACAACCCCGTTGGGGCCCCCTCCGTCCAGTCTATTTGGGAGCTCGAAGTTGGGAAGCACCAGGGCCAAATTGAATTTTGGGGTCACTTCATTTGACCAGTCTGTGGATTCGCAAGCTTCAGAGGACCTCCTAGGCTTTTCAACCACATCGTCCAACTTCCCCTTACCCCGGACAAAAGCCAGGGGCCCACCTCAATTTGCCTCCCGTAATGCGTTCGACTCACCGGGAAATAGATATTTTCAAGAGTCGAATATCAACGGACATACTACAAGGTCAAGTCGAGATTTCGACTCTTACACTGACGATGTTGACCAAGACGATGACATGGGAGATAGTCGTTCGGGTTTTCTAGATTCACGATTCAGTGCTTCTCTCAACTCTCCAGCGCATCCTTCTACTAATAAACCCTTCATCTACTCCAACCCTGGCCAAGCCAAGCGAGCAAAACTGGATGAAAGGTGGGTTCAACCACCTACAACCAAGCCTAGAATACCACAGAGAAAGAAAAGTTCAATGTTTCCGTCAATTGTCCGCGATCTAGCTTCTAGGTCGCAGGTTTCAATGGTTAACGAACCTAACGAACTTATTCTCGAGAGCGAGGATATAGTTGGCCGAATGTATGATCAGGTTCGGGAGTTTGAATACGATGACGACGGTCTTCAACAGAGTCTGTGTGACATTTCCAAGGACCTTCTAAATTTGTGGGAACGACATACAGCAGCCTCATCTTGGGCCCAGCAAAACAGCCAGGCCTCTAGCATTGGCCCGGAAGAGTCCGCTCCAAATATTGTGAAAGCGAATTTCCTTGGATCTCTCCTCCTCCCACTCCATCATCCTCAACTTCAACAGAAAGGAGATCATGGTGGAGGCTCCCCTGTTCGTCTTGGCGCTGTCCGCGCCTTTGCACCCAACGAACCTAAAGCTAAAACGCCGATTCCCAAGGTCCTGTTCAATTGGTTGAACCGCTACCATACCACACAAATTTCGACCCCGGATGCCGTCAAGAGTTATCAATCAAACCCCACCGCATCTCCAGCATTCTGGGATGCCGTTCAAACTTCAATATTACGTGGGAATTTATCTCCAGTCATCGACCTTCTAAATGCGGCAGATTTCAATTACGCCAGGTCGGCAATGGAAGATGGCCATGAGCAACCCGGCTATCGAGGTGCCCAGCTTCAAAACATCCAAAAATGTGTCAATAGTGCTATGCAGCTACTCAATGCCTCTCCAGGCGTTCAAAACAATGACTGGGATATTAAGAACCTCGACTGGACTATATACCGAAGGCAGATTGCCGCCGCGATTTCTGAACTCGAAGATCTTGCCGAAGGTCAAGACCGCCTGCCTGACACACGGGATCAGTTCCAAGCGCCAAATTTTGGCATATTTAACCAACGGAGCGCTGCCTCCTTCACTCAGTCTACGCGCATGGCGGAGAGCCAAGTTCCTTGGACAATTTATCAGAATCTAAAGACTATGTATAACATCATGCTTGGAGACGTCCCCTCGATTTTGAGTAAATCGCAGGACTGGGTAGAGGCTACCGTTGGCCTTACAGCCTGGTGGGACGGCGAGGACGACAGCGATATTTCTATTGGAGAATCTAATTTCAACCGAAGCGCCATGAGGCATTCTCACTCACAAGCACCCCGTTCAGTAGATTCAAACACCGAGGAAGCATACTTGCGCCGGTTGGACTATTCATTTGCCAACGTAACGGAAAATTTAGGAGAGGAAGGATTTCGGGTTAACTCTATGAACTCCATGGAAGTGGGCTTGGCTTCAATTTTCGAAGGCAACATCGAAGGAGTGCTCGAAATGCTACAAACTTGGTCACTGTCTATCGCATCCGCTGTTGCTGAAGTTGCAAGCTTTGGCGGATGGCTAGACACATCTGTAGGTGCCAAACCAATGCCTGGTTTCAACGAAAATGACCTCATGGTTTTAAATTATGGCAAAAACGAGAAACCACTCCGCAAAGATGATATCTTGATCAATTACGCAATGGGCCTCTTTGATCGAAAACTACTTGAGAGTCCCACAGGAGCAAGGGATGGGTGGGAAGTTGCACTCGAGGTTCTGAGCCGTCTTGACGACCAGGAGATCATGAGGACGAAGGTTACAGAACTGCTTGATCGTATTCCTCTTGATACTTCTGAGCATATGGATAAGGTTGTTCTGCTCTGTGCGGAACTCGGGTTCAATGATGAAGGCCGCAAGGTTTCTGAAGTGAGTTTTAACTACGATCACATTATATCTCACATGCATATCTAACATTTTTTGGCGTCAGCGGTACGGAGACAAAATAGCAGAGTCGTCCGAGGAGTATGGAACAGCTCTCATATGTTATGCAAGAGCTCATAGCTACAAAAAAGTTAAGAACGTCGTAGACCTTCTCTCTTCATTTTGCCTCGTCCGATCTACCGCATATCCGGCTGCATCTGAGCTCGATGATCAACTTCGATCTCTTCTTTACGATCCGCAAGCCGCGTTATCAGCAATTGCAGCAGTCGACCAGGAGGCGGCTAGCATGCTCCAGTTCTACTTTTGCGGATACGCCGCCATGAGACGATTCTACGACATTCGCGACGAAGAGATCCGCCTGCGGAAAGGGGAGCGACCAAAACATCGTCCTCTAGCTAGAAAAAGAGCTGCCGCTGAAACCCTTGTTGCGGTCATCCGCAGTGCAGCCGACAGTATATATGGTGGATTATACGATGAGGAAAGGAAAACATCAGTTCAGGTTGATGGATTGTTGGTACTGCTTGGAGAAGCTCTTGTATTCGTAGACGGTAAGCTCAGCTTTTTTTTTTTTTTTTTTTGTTTCTTCTCCATATGTTTAACTCTTCTAACGATGCGATTTCCCAGAACCCAACCGCTTCCTCACAACCGACCAGCTATTAACCGTCCTCGCTGCAATCGAAGATCTCCAATCCGTCACATCACGTGTTTACGACCAGTGCGAAATATGCTT
Source organism: [Emmonsia] crescens (assembly GCA_002572855.1). Taxonomy (NCBI): domain Eukaryota; kingdom Fungi; phylum Ascomycota; class Eurotiomycetes; order Onygenales; family Ajellomycetaceae; genus Emergomyces; species [Emmonsia] crescens. Next base: position 83,688 of record PDND01000049.1, read on the forward strand.
ACAATCCACCCTCTACCACCACTTCAACTACGATGACCTCGCCAACACGTCATTCGGTGATGAATCCGTCCGATCCCCGCTAACGTCCTTCGCCGCTCCACCACGCAACCTACTTAAAAAATCAGTATCATCGCTGACCGCAGTCAGTGGCTTTTCCCTCATCGGCAGCGAAATGCTCGAATCCCAGAGTCATCAACGGGACGGTGGGCGAGCCTCTGTTGAAAGTTCGGGTGTACTCGTTCCCCGCCCAAATGAGAAGCAAGGGGTCGCCAATGTGAAGAGAGGTTGGGACTGGAGAACGAGAATCAGCAAAGATGTAAAGGGGGAGGATATCTTGAGGATATTGAGGCTTCAGATTGCTAAGGGATTGAGTTTTGGGGCTTTGGGGTCTTGAGGGGAGTCTATTCTATTTGCCATTCCTTTCTTAATGAGCAAAGTGAATGTGTCTTCTATTTGGTGAATTATGTGTTTTTCAGTTTTCTTCTTTACTTTCCTATGTATAACAGTCAATTTTTTTCTTCACCCAATCCTCTTCAATATATCAGGCAAAGGAGTAAATTAATAGAGTTATGAAAGAAGGGCCATCAGCATGAGTTTAGCTTTTACTTTTTGCATTTTCATTTTTCATTCTTGTTTCCCTTGTCTGCTTGATAGGTGTGCATATTCGAAGATACTGCGACGGTGGCGGTATGGCCATGAGATACGCTTTGCAGGCTACAGGATCTGATCCTGTTCCGCTTCTCCATTCGCTTTCTCCTCTACACCTCGGATCCTTCTAGGAACGCCACCATCCGCCTAGATATATAGCTAATAATCCAATACGGGGAGCGGCATTACACACATTTATATGAGTAAAATGTATGGTTATATTTGTCAGGACTTTTGAGTGGCAACAATGAAAACAAAGGGCGGAATATAAACATAACAAATAGCTGAAACATATTTATACCGTTGCGTCATTTTTCTTTTGACGTGTATATATATTAATAATGTGTTTGGTATGATGCTGGTGTGATGGTCGTTATACTTCTCCTCAAATACTCTCCAGATATTGGCGATGAGCGTTGAAAGGAGAAAGGGGCGCGACGGGCATACCTCGATCCTACCTCCAATGAACTGACCCGTCCTAAAGACTCGTCTTCGGGGCCTGGTTTCCAGCCACGAAGCCAGGATCTTGTGCCAAGGGGAGGAGTCAAATATGCGAATTTGCCTCCTGAACGGAAAGGGCAGGGGACGGGGAGTGGAACCCGTACCTGTGTACAGTAGTACTCTCCAGCTTTGTGAAACTGCGTCGGAAAGGGGTTTGTTGATAAAAACACCTTTGTATCCCTCCTTAGTCCCATGTGAAATTGTGTGCATTTCTGAATTATGCTCCCTGCTCCCTGTGGTGGTAACTAGCGAATCAAACCCCGAGGAACCAACCGCAGCCAAATGCCCTAGCGCAGGAATATGAAGCTGGACGTCCTTGATGACTAGCCCCAGAACAAACTGCAGCTTTGGCAAACCTTATCCGGATTCTTTTCTTTTTCGGAGTCCCGCGATCTCCTTGGACCCTTGGTGTCTATTCCATGTTGTTTGGGTCTTGCGTCTTATCATGGTGATCGGTAACCAACCATTAGAACCTAGACCCTGGCCCTGGCCCTGGACCTGCAGGAGATGGGGCGTGAATTGATAGCCTGCAAAATTCAGCTGGCTTAGGCTCCCCTCTAAGTAATCAATTGGCTTGTGAAGAATGAATAATGTATTGTACATACATGTACATTTTTTTTGAACTCTTGCGGCATGTTTCGATCCGCGCAGGGAATATGGAGCCTTGTTTGATTTTAGAGTTGTTTAAACCTACAAACAGCTACCTCACCCCACCACGGCTGTTTCATGTTGCGGAAGCACTAGTATTCATTATTGGACTAGTTATAAATGCCAATACTCTCCGGAAGGAGGGAACACGAAAGTAGGCGGGCAAGTTACCCATCGCTTAACATATCTGTAGTTTGTGGACAGTTCATCTTTTCCATTCTCTCCGCTTGTTATTTTATCGTAAATTGGTCGGATATTCTGTTTCCGATCCCTGTGTTTCACCGAATCTCTTCAACATCGATATCCGATGCAGCTCGGTTCTATAAAACGTCGCCAGTCATGGTCAATGCCATGTTTCTCAAGAAGATAAATAAGCTGACAGCAGAAGGAACCCTAGCCGGGAGATAAAAGCCGTGGCATCCAATAAATGGGCATCCTAAGTATTCGTGGCTGATGGTAAGGATTTGGTTTAGCGGGCCCTTTCTAGTGCGAACAGAGTGATCCTTCGTAAACCTTTTTGGCATTCAATATCCCAATTAGGAAATTTCAAATTAGCGCCTCCACTTCGGGAAATTATTAGTTTTGACACTTCGTTTCTTGAGGTAGTGGTGGCCAAGTCTCTTGGCATTATTACCATTTTAAGAGGAGAACTTTGCCACTTGCTGGTGGGGTCCATACTAGCCTCGTTCTTTTGGGACGACGATACCCAATGTAATCTTTCCCGCTCCGGAGTTGCTGCAAGGCAGATTTCACGGGATGTCGGCAACCAACACTGACAAACGCTTCCAAGGTTGTTATTGTCAACACAGAGGTCCTCCTGGATACGCACGTAACACAGTTCGGATGGCCCGATGGCCTGAGATGTAAAGTCCATGAATTATTGAATTTGGCTGAATCACACAGGATATCAAATTTTACTGGCCGTTGATGAGCCAATGGCAATGATAAACAATGGTTTTTGACCAGGGCCGCTATTTCAGAGTTGGAATGAGGTGGATATGGTGGGATGATGCTCGTGATTGAGCGGTCAGTGATCCATCCAATCGCTCGGAATTATATCACGTGATCTATAGAGGTATATGTGTTTCTGAAAACCTTTACGCATAACAGCCTTTTATATTCAGAGATATTCCAAAAAGTTCTTGCTTCTACTGCAACAGATGGCCAGACTTCCATCTACCGTTGGGGTATAGGGAAGGTACGGAAGAGCCACCGGGGCATCCATTAACCGCACTGTTGTCGCCCCCGCAAAACAACAACAATGGCAATGTGAATGTTGAGGTTGCAGCAAGCCCTGCGGGCCACACACCAGCCACCTCTACTGAAACCCTTGTTAGTACAGAGTACCCTGGAAACCGTTCCTCAACGCACGGTACAAAAGGCTACAAAAATAGGCAATGCATACCCGCAATTCAAAGCCGCCGTCTCATTTACGATACCATACGGCTCTTTAAAGTTTGAGCCACATGACCCCCCATGCGTCTAGGTGTGGCTGTGCCAGGCTAGATCCGCGGCGACCCATGTGGCTACTCCCGAGGTCTACGCTAAGCCCGACTAGGCTGAGGGTATTCCTGCCAAGGCGTAGGGCTGACCCAACCGTGGAATCCTCTTCGGCTCGCCAAAGCAGCCAATCAGCAAAACCTTGTTTCAACCACAGATTGGAACATCGAGAGCCAGCGATAAAGAATCACAGCCAGTATCAATGCTAAAATAGTGTCATCAAAAACATGCACCTTGTGTTACGGGATTTGTAGGGGCTGAAGTGATTTCTTTTTCGCGGGAATTCCTTGTTAAATGTTTCGACACTCCTTTACATGCCCAATACACCAAAATCCTGACGTCTGGCTGCTTGGGATGGTGCTACCTTAGATGCGCTTCCTTTCATTATCTTGAGTGGCGAGCTGCATGAGGGCATACAGAGTGGGTATCCACCTGGATAGAGGATCCGGACGTCCCATTCTTTCTAAATAACTCATTATTACTTCAATTCTGCTTTGTGCCTTATCTTCTGTCCCTGATTCAAGGTTGTCACAAGTCATTCTTGTGGAGGAAATACTGGGGAAGAGCGTTGGACAATGCCATGATAACCAGGATACAGGGTTGCTAAAATCAAGCTGTGAAATATTCAGAGTATTTCACGATAGTCTGTATGGCCAGGGTTCCTTTTTTTTTTGCCACCTCTCCAATTATTCCGTCCGTTCCTTTGTGGGAATAACGACCCTTTGGCGCGTGGCCCCTCTGATGCCTAAATTTCGTAGCTCACTCCGCTGTATTTCTACTGAGTTGAAGTCATGAAAAGGTGACAGATCTAACTCGTGGATAGCTGATAGGAAAGATTAGATTATTTTCATTTGTACGGAATAAAACGATTTGATAGAACCATAGATTATGTCGGATCTGTTGATGGCGGCAAAATTTAGCCAATCCTTTCTAGTAAAAACCCGCAGCTTTTCCAAAACAGAGAGTGGCCAGCCAGTTACATCATGTTTTCGCTGATAGTTGCTGCACGCAGGTGTTACTTGAAATCTCAGCAACTTGATGAACTTGTCAATGGGCGCAATTTTCCACTTCCGCTCCGCTAATGCAGGATCGTGGGCGGAATGTCATGACACCTAAAATATTCTCGGAATTGTATGCTTTTACGGGTCAACAGAGTGTTTCCCTCCCTACGTGCGGGAAAACTAGAATATGTTTCAACAGAGCCACAGCAGAAATATTAAAGCTAGGGAGCTCAGAGCTCTTTCATCTTGCCATCAGGTCTAAAACTCAGGCCATGTATGATTAGATAATGTACGGTACGATATATTGTACCGTAATATTACCTACTGCTGCCGTATGCAAATCATGTAATTATTCTTGCTCCGTGCTGACGATCACTAGGTCGACTCAGTCTGACACCAGCCTCAATTTGACTACCGGTCAGATGCTGACTTGTAACACGCCAATATCGTGGCTGCCGTTACTATTTCCAGGGCAGCGGATGGATGACACCGTCGATCACTAATTGGGCTGAGAAAGACAAGGATGCCCAGCAAGCGTATTTCATCTAATTGAGCGTTTTGGCGTGACCTCTCCAGCCTCGTTCCTAGCATGCGCGCTACCGAAGTGCCCGATCCTCTGCGGACTGTTTTAGATAGAACCACAATATATTATTATGTGCGCTTTTACATCCATGGATGTACTCCCTACTCACTGCCAAGTGATCAGTTTGTTTGTCTGGACACCCAGTAGCTAGTGGTAACCGAAAGTGAAACAGCCACACTTCAACATCGTGGGCAACCAGCTAATGATACTAACAAAGCGCCCGCCAAAAGCCCTACCTGAGGATATAGCTGAGGTGTGTCATTCCTCCCTGGCCAAGCTCTTTGACCTTTCCTGGTAACAGAATTTTACCGTTTCAACATGAACTGGCTTGGCTTGAGCACCATTTTCGGGTATGTCCGCAATCTATTCTGTTTGGCTACCTAGTAGGTATTGAAGGTGATGACTAGCAAAATTCGCAGAACGTTTGCTCTTTATCCGTCGTTTGATGATCAATCAGTCGTCGGAGACCAACTTGGCCGTTCCCCCGTCCACTTTTGTCCGGTAATTTTCACTACTCCGGCGGAGCATAATGCAGCAGATCGATCCGCGCATTCCATGCCCTGGAGAGAGCCCAGACAGTTTTGTTCCCTTTCTGATCTAGACCTGATTACGACCCCTCTCTGCTTATCCTGTGATTCCCCTTGCCATAGGCTTCCACCCCACTAATAAGTGCCTTGGGTATATTTACAATTGACTATATATGACGCTCTTTGTCACCTCTTAACACATCATTTCTTCTCATATCGTTCCTCTTCCACCCATTCATTCTAAACTAGAATATCGTTCTACTATTTAATATCCTTTATCGTCTCCTAGCTATTTAACTTGTCCTGCTTATTTGGCGCTGTTTTCCATCTCTTTGAGCACCTACAACTGGGCCACATTCCAAACAAAACCCAGTACTCTCCTGCATTGCATCTCTTAGTCGTATACCCTGCTGAGAGCTTGAACATTGAATTGTTCCCACTGTGCCGCAAAAGTTCAATCATATCCGCTTTTGTCTATTCCTCATTGCATATCGCCGCATCCCCACATTCATTGCGGACACAGCAATTGACAAACAACAAGAGAAGACGAACAAATTTGAGAAAAAATGTGCTACCAAGTTGTTGAAAGATACTCGGTCTGCCGCTGCCTCTATCATCGCCATGCAGTAGACCCGTGTCAAGCATATGGTCAACGTGGTCATGTGGTGCAGGAGAAGACGGTCCTTGTTGGCTACGCATGCACAACCCATTCAGCGCAGAGAGAGGATTCCCACACCCACCCAAAACCTGGCATGGACTGGCCTGATTCTGGTTACTCCAGCAGCAAGGGGCCATTTCCATAGAGTCTGGTTTCTCCCAGCTGAAACAATGTTCGAGCAAGCTGGAGATTGGAAGCGGCATGGAGTTAGAGACAGCACGTCTGGCGCGGAAGAGACCTCAAGAACCACTACGTCACCCGTTGGGTATCAAGCATCCTCAGCTTGAAATCTTACTAGAGTTTGCTTGAGTGATTTGCGCTGTGCGTTAGTCGCCGTTAATCTCTTTGAACCGTTCTGGCCTAACTCTAATATCGACCCACTCTTTTCTGCAGCCTCGAATAGAGGTCATTTTGACCCCTATTTTCAACCACACCACCTTTTTCGCTCCAAAATTCGGTGAAATGCGTTACAATAATCAACAATTCTCGCTACCGTTCTGTCGACTGGTTCGACTGCTAAGCCTCACGCCTCACGCCTCACGATAGACTCCGACGATTTTCTTATATTCATCTCGTTTCCGTGTCATCTCGCTATTTCATCATCAATTTTCTTTTTTCCTTTTCCGTTTGTTCTCCTAACTCTCAAGGCATTTGTTGCTCCTGGAGAGCCGCCGTATGTCTTTCCCTTTTCTACGATTTCTAGTTTAGCCTGTTTTCTGTCCTTGTTCATTTGATTTGATTTAGCTTGATTTGATTTGGGTTTCTCTATTTCCTTTGTTTTTCAAAACAAAAAGCATATAGACATACAGGAGAGATGGATTAATGGATGAGATAAGGAGCTTAGCTGCAAACCGCATACGATTTCTCCTTGCTGGTCAAGGAGTGTAACAACTCCTTCTTCTCTGTCTATCTTTTTGTCTATTCTGTCATTGGATGGACGCAACGAGTCAACGAAGTGAAATGGCAACATGTAATGTTTGAAATGCATGAAAGGAAAAGCGGCAAAACTTTTATTCTCGGGGCTTACTCTTGTTTACTTTTCACAATTATCCCCTAATTGATTTCTTTCTTCTTTTTCCTTTCTTTCTTCTTCCTTCTTCTCGCTTATTTATCCTGTACTAGTAGTGTTATGTCCTATTCTCTTTCTTTCTCTTTCCTCTTTTTATATTTGATACCATCCTCCCGACTTACTCATCTGCTGAACTTCATATTCCAGCGCAGAGTCGCGGGAAATTTCCCCCCCCCCCCCCCACGTCACAACTTGGCATTGATTGCCACTTATGGCTCTGCGCAAATGGGATGCAGTGCATTTCACCATCCGCATGGTTACGTTCAAATCCTCATGGCCTCAGGCTGAGCCTGGTGTCGGTTAGTTTAAGCCGATATTGGGGTTTGAAGGCCTAGGCCTAGGTAAAAATATCTCAGGCACCGGAAAAGTGCAGAGGAATATCTATTTGCACGCGAAAGAAAGGTCCCGGTTTGACCCTTTTTCGTTGATTCTCCCGTGGAGAAAATGAACTTGGTTGATAATGTGGCTTGGGTTCCTTTTGTTCTTACGCTGGCTGTGAGAAGGCTATGGGACGAATAATACTTTTCCTTTTCCTTGTTTTATTGTTGTGATGGGTAAGTTGAGTCGTTAAAACAGGGACGGAGCATTTATTTTTAAATATAGACATGCCTGTACAACTATTATATAATACACATACAGTTTTTTTTAGTTTCCGACACAGCCATTCGTCCACACCCTTGAATTTAATTATAGACTTAGTTGTGTATTTTTGTTGTGATAGAATTGATTTTTTTTTATGTTTGCTAGACATCACGTATTTCATGTACGGCTTCATTGAAGAAGGCTAGCGAATTTCATCAAAATGAGCAATAAATAGTTTATTTTCCCATCAGTTTGGTGGGGTAAGTTATTTATTCTCTCCGGCTTGATATAGCGCGCCCTTACGAAGGTAAAAGAGAAAATTACCAGAATGTATACAGGCTATTATAGAGGCTGTTGAAAAGATAGGGATATAGGATGATGCTTATAATTTCAATTATATCTGTTCACACTACAAGGTTTTCCAAAAGAAAAAAGAGAAAAAAGAAAAAAAAGAAAAAGGACAGAAATTATATAATTGATACATAAGATAGCAAATGATACCTTTGAGAAGTTGCACAACCAGAGTCTTTACAATCCGATTTGGGAAGATTGATGCAATTGACTTCTTTCTCAGAAGCGTCCTCATTTTCAACTGTAAATTACTTTTCTTGTCATTTCAAGGCACTCATTCTGATGGATTTGAATACTATACATGGATACCCCATTTCGGATAGCCATCTTTGTCGAAATATTCTGCCTGCCCGATACGCAAAAAGTTAGTCAAGACGGCATTGTCTCTTCCGAATAGAATGATACCTTATTGAGTAATGGCATATCATTATCAATAATGACATGCCAGAAGCCTATAACAAGTGGGTTAGAAGACAAGCTTAAATTCAAACGGCGTTGATTATATATATTTCATATTGAAAGTCATATCCCCTGTCTCCATGGCTTTTCGCCCTTGAAAGCATCGCTAAACTCTACTCCAGTGAAAATAGCCTTGGATTTCTGCAGCTCTGAATTTGCTCTTGGGAACGCGACTTTCAAGTTCAGCAGAAAATCATAAAATCTGCTCTATAGGAGTATTTTTACAGATAGATAACTGAAGACAATTTGCCTATCTGCCCGGCCAACACGGAACGATGGTTGATGGTCATTATCAGCATGTGAACCTCTATTAATGGCATTGAGCAGAGAAGAAAGAGACAAACTTCCTAACGCATTTTCTAACCGGAACAGGAATGCACACTCAATCAGGTATCCTCCCTCCACACGGCTTAAAGGTACGCGCAGGTGGAAAATTCCTAGGTATCTCAGTCGTCCTAAAAAACCCTGTATCTGTTATCTTAGCCTTGTTTCGCTTTGGATTGAAGCTCCGTTACAATTCAGGGCCAGCCCTTTTTGACCAATTCACCATCCACTCAGAAGTCATCAGCGACTCCATCGTCGCCTGTTCCTCTGGCTTGGAGACAAGCATTGCGCGAACCATAGACAGGATAACTGTCTTGTCCTCCTCACCAGAGTCATCCATGCCCTCGTACCGTCGCATAACCTGTATCTCCTCTTCAAACGAACATTCAGGAGAGGGTAATACACTTTGGGTCTTTGGCTGATCTCTTTTCTCAAAATATTTGCGGCATGTCTCCCACACTGCCACCATTCAGGCGGAATCGACGATAGCCATAGGGTATCAATATCTTATATCAAGGCGGATAACCTTCTCCGTGCAAGGTTCATTGAACTTTTTGTAGAACTGTTCAATGGTGAGTTGATCAAAGCTGGATGGCGGACGAAGAAAAATATTTCCAAGGTATCTATATATATGATTTAACCGGTTAAAATACGATTCTACAATGACCCCGAAAATGGGATGGACTTAAGCTAGGTTTTCCAAAATAATTTGTACTATCTACATTCTGCTATCTCGTAACTTGCTCCACGAGCAAACTTACCTCCATGGACAAACCATTGGCATGTATATATGCACTAGCCAAGATCAGATGTGCAACCAAAACACGCGCAGCCTCAACTGCAAAGCAACAGCAGGATTTTGCTGCAGTCACACTGTTACGAGCTGGAGGTGTCATATAGCACCTATGGGATCTGTTGGGACCTGGAAGTTCAAACTGATCTTGAGTTATAGAGACCATCGCGTGGCCTAGACGATCAGGCAGAGAATTCGCCAGCGAATGTAGAATTTCAACCTCATCCGCAGTGCTGATTTGATAGCAACATAGGTTGAACGTTGCCGGCCAAGTGCAAGCCAGATTGTTGGAGTATGTTCCGTAACCCCGGTTTATGGAACAACTCAATACCGGTCTATAGGCACATCCCCGATAAGGATTGGATGGTAACCGTGGTGTTAATAATACCTTTCTATCTTTTCCATGTCATCAATCCAGCGGTATGACGTATGACGCTGGAATTAAAAACTGCATTAAACCGCCAAGGAAGAAACCGGCGCAAAAACGGCTTTAGGGCATGTGTGAGGAGAGATATTCTTTGGCAAGAGGAAATAAGGCTAAAACCCAAAGGTAGCATCTTGTTTCACGGCGGCAATTATTTGGCGACATCATCTATGGGGGTAAAGGGAAGATGGGAGGCAGCGCTATCTCAGCGTAATCTTTCGGAAACAAAGGCGAAGATGGAATCGTTGAGCTACGGCGCTGCCGTTTCAGGTGAATAAATCAAGAACGGTGCCCAAAAGAGATGGTGCACAGAAGGAGTTAGAAAAAAAAGCGTGGACAGAAAGAAAGTATAGATAAGTCCGTCAGGGGGCGGACCGCGTTTATTAAAAGGTTACTCCGAGATATGACGCCTTGCCTGCGGGCGGCGCTAACTCCGAGGTAGTTCAAGGCTCCCTTGGTAGAGTTCTTTGAAACGGATTGCGAACTACGGAGTACGGCAAAGATACATCCCTTTCTAGGCCCCACAATAGTGGATGTCTGACATTGGCGGACAAGGTTACTCCGGAGTATGAACACCGACCCCAATAACCCCGAGTTAGCAGCTATTCTGGGCAGATAACCTAGGCAACTATCCAGGGACATCCAGTCTGTACAGAACACATTAATAAATAATTACTGAGATTGATACCGATGAATATCGCTAAAAACACATCCTAGTTTTATTCATCCAACAATGCGGCTCTACATTTGATTGGTCTTGAGTTCTATTTCCCATCGATAAACCAAAGCATGCAGCCAAAACGATCAGTCCAATCCCAGCCTTGCGATCCCCATCGCTTAGCAGGCCTAATAGTTTTGGTGCTGATGCTCATTCGCCGCCAGCGCGAACCCCCCACCAAGCAGTCTGCACTGGCGTCCTGGCGCCAACGACTGACAACGAGGCGACGACTCTCAGAAACAACTGTTATCTTTCGCGATCGATGTTCATCTCCATCGCCATCGCCATCCTGAGATCCCATCAAGAGAAATGGAACACCGCTGGTGTTGAGATACAACGACCTTGTCCATAATATCGCCGTTCGCCGTAACGGAACGCCCGGTTCATAAAAAGCGTCGACCGGAGAAGGTTGGGTAAGGGGGCAAAACGCGCCTCTTCCACTGTGCCAGTCTTCGGTTATTTGTATGACTCAGTCTTCACCCCGTTCGGCAATCGCAATGAATCGATCGAAGCAGAGAAGACTGGAAGAGCCGAGGAAGAGAGTCTCCACCACCTGCACCAACTGTCGTGAACGACATCTGAAATGCGACGGCGGGCCCGTATGCTCGCGCTGCCGTGCCGATGACCGGCAGTGCGTCTTTATTCTTTCAAGACGAGGTCGACGACCCAGCGTTAAGCATGATACCATAAACAAGGCCGCGCGACTCTCAGACTTGCGTAGTAGCACTAAGTCTGAAGGAGATAATGTTGAGACAGGCTCAGAGTCTGCGATCCCAGAGGAGAGTAATCAATCGCCTTCTCGTTCGAGTGAGTCTCCTTCCTTACCCTCCCTGTCAAAATTTTCGGCTTTCTTCATTCGGACTCTATCTAGTCGGGTCTTTTATATTCGAAACGCTTTTAACGCAAAATACTCTTTCTAGGCTCGCAGCTCCGCCAATGGATGACTGATGTGCCGGACCACTTTGATTCAGCCGATTTTTCGAATACGTCAGAGATAGACGATGTCCTGGACGGATTTCCCGCCATAAAACCGGCTAAAAACTTACATTCCGCCCATTTACTTGATATATTTTACTCTCGTGTCTTCTTTTCCCACCCGTTCATTCTACCCCGCAAATACCTTGTCGAGGAATTCGAGCGGGGTGACTTGGAACATTTACAGGCTGCGCTCGAATATATCGCATCCTTCCATGATCCAGCCATGCAAACGGGCCATTTCAGAGACGCCGCAAACTCGGCATTGTTAAATAGGAGCATAACTTCTGATGTATATATGGTTCAAGCGTTGCTTTTATTTGCCATTGCTTTACACGTGGGAAAGGAATCGACCCTGGCCAGCTCGACTCTGTCGCAAGCCATCGAGCTTGCCGTGGAATTGGGCATGAACACCCGCCAGTTTAACACTGGAGATGCATGCCCTGTCCACGATGAAAGCTGGAGGAGGACATGGTGGGAGCTCTATATTTTTGACGGATATTTAGCCTCTCTCCGACTTAGAGCGCATTTTACTTTGCACGCGATTCCCTCAGACGTGTTGTTACCATCCGATGACCTAGAATATCTCACGGGAGTATGAAGCTTCCCCCAAAACTCCTGCTATTCTGTTTCTCCTGTCTAACTCGCTGACACGGACTTGGCAGAAAATCCCACCCCCTCGTTCGCTTGAGGAATATCAAACGAAAATATGTCCTGCGTTTTATGATGATAAATTCTCGTCTTATACTTGTCGCATTGATTCCGTGCGCATTTTTGGTACGGTTTGCGCAGTTGCATCCCTCCCTCTGGACGATTAACATGAAAACGTGTGTCGCTAACACGCCAATTTTAAGGCAAACTTTACAAGCCAGATCGGCTATACGGGTTGTCATTGTCGCCCTCACCCCGGTTGTCACCCGTCTCCACGTCCAATCTCTCCGTTCCTCATACCAGCGTAATAGTTACAGAGTCTAATACTACCACAACAACCTCAAACGAGGGTAAATGGGAGAATATCTCAAACAGTCGACTAGCTCCCCTCCCGAGATCTTGCTCCTCCTCTGTCCAAAGCTATGATGACTACCACAGCCAACATTCAGGCACAACCCAGAGAAGTACAAAGGTAACTGGGCACGTTGCATTTCAAATGCCTGACTCCGATGAGTCGAGATTCCAACAACAGAACGCGTACCCATCCCCGTCGGAAGGAGAGCCAAACATCTCCCCCGAACCACAGGCGGCTCAGCCGTATTTACGGCACCCCTTAAAGAGAGCGGGCAGTGAATACTGGAGTTTTGTGCCATCAAAGTTCGATAGATCGTGGGATGACCTCTCCGAGACAATATATGACTTTGGAGGATTCTCCGATTCGCCCTATTCTTCAACAACCGACTCCGTAAAATCCGATAACTCGGAACTAAACATCAGCTATGAAACGTGGCGGATAAAATTACCCCTCGACAAAACCTTTGGCATCGTGTCCTCCAACGCTCACTCAACCCTCTATCTAGGGGGCGAAATCCAAAAGCTTTTCGGAATTCCCAAGGGCTGTGAATTCTTCGGTTTAAACGGCGAACAAATGTCTCCATTCTTCTACCTCCCTTCACGCTCCAACCCCAAAGAACCCCTTGCCCCAAAATGGTGGAATGCCGACTTTTTTATACCAGACACCAAAACGTTATCTCCAGCAATCCTTTCCCGATTTGTGGGGCCACTAGCCTCCCTTCTGCCAACACCTGCGCAGTTGAAATACCCACATCCATACTGGATTGACACGGTACCAATCCCTCAACTGCGCGAAGCCATCATCGTCGCCCTTTACCATGCGCCTCACCTTATCGATGAGATGGAGCTAATCATGGATTTCTGCGACGCTGGTGGCAAGTTCCGGGGCGGGGGTCACTTTTGCGACCCCAAGAATTGGGAGATTGGTGATAATTTCTGGCTCAAGTGGGGATTCCTGGTGAGTGCTAATATAATACGCCAGACGGATCGATGGAGGCGTCTGCGGGGTCTCTCGAGCATCACGACGTCGGGGAAACCGGGGGATATTGCGATAACTGGTACGCCCGGGAGGCGGTCAAAGGTTTTTAATTATGTGCTAGAGGAATTTTGAGCATTGGCACGCCCCTTTGTTCCCTTTGATTTGTGGCTGGGGAGAAGAGGGACAAAATACACTATTTGGATTGACTAGTTTTAACGGCCTTTGTCATTTTCTTCTCGTTATTATGTGCATCACTCGTTTTCACGGCTTTTCAACTAATAGCTATAGCTGTTGGTGTTTTATGCGCTGTCCTTGAAGTTGCTTTCGGGCTTTGCTTTTCTTCCCTGACAAAGGGGATCAGGGATTTCATGATGACGGGAGGGGTTAATTAAGAAGAAAGAAAAGAAACCTGGCACTATGTCCCCCCTCCCTGTGATCTCTGTTTTATACCCACATTCTTCCCTGTTGTTATTATTGATCTTGTTAGTCGTGAATCCTTTCTGATCTTCTTTTCTGTACTAATTTTTGATCCGGCCTCCTTTGGAGTCTCGTTTCCGCTGCCTCTCACCTTCCTCAAATTGTTAGAAACCGGCCTCCTATCAGAAAGTCATTTCGAGACAATTGTTGCCCATAACATGGCTGATATACAGTACACGTATCCAATCAATGTCATCAGTTAAGCTTACTCTATCGCGTGTATTGTTCTGTATTGTCAGAATTTTGTGCCTAATTTCTTTTGCTGCTGGCAAATATAAGCCATAGTAGCTTTCTTCTTGGTAGAAGCTATAGCACTATCTATGGGGCGAGAGAGGATATATCTGCTAGCCTTCGAACTGCCAAGATCCATGCATCTACAGAGTACTCGTCATCTCTTTCGTCTTCGCACGGACTGTTTCAATCTTTATTCTGACCTACGTATTCGTGCTGCTGCTTATCTCACCACCTTGTGAGATTAGCAGCGGCAAGAGTATCAGTTACTACTCCAAGAACTTCCTGCCGCAATTGTTGGTATTTCTTTCAATTGGCATTGATCCAAGGGGCTAATAACAAGACGGTTACACCGTCCCCCGAATTGATGCCCGAAGCATCCCCTGCAGAGAGATAACGCCCCCCAAGCGAAACCCCCGTCCACCATGGTACGCTTCCACCACTAGTTGGCCACTCTGGAAGCTACTTTGATAATCACCCAGTAGATAAGGGGTCCGGTAGACATGAGGCTATCATGGCGGGGAGAGGTTCTCTATCCATCCTCTACATCATCACTTTCAGCACCATCAGCTCTCAATTTACGAATTGGGTATTTGAGGCACGACCTGGTTCACAACATATGTATAGTTCATCGTAGATAATGTCTTTTGCGATCTTTATATGAGACCCAGAGTTCTTAGTCATGTGGCTGTTAATGCCGGGAATGCCTTTGCCGCGCAACATAATAGGATTCCGACCGATCAGGGGAAGATGCTTGGTACACATCATAATGAGCGCTGGTGGAAGCCGCCAGCGGGTAAGAATGAGGACGAATATGGAGATTAAAAAAAAGGGAGAAAGAAGAACAGAAGAGATTCAAAGTCATACTTTGTATATGAGGCTTGCTTTGCATTGTTTGCACAATAAGAAATTGATTAACTCAATCAAAATACCTACGAGAAAAGAAGGTAGAAAATTACCTTTTTTATATATTTCTTATTAGGTATTTCCAAAGATCTCTTATCAGGCTATTGAGTAATGTAGTTCATTTTATCTTTAATTAGTTGGAAAAATGAGCACTGTTAGAATGCTGGAGTAGAAGAAGTTATACCGACTTTACGACGTTTCTGTTCTATTTAAAAATGGGGCAGGCTTTTTATGTCTATGGCAAAAGAACCAGAATGTGTCGGACCCTCTGGTCACGTGACCTAGTTTTCCACCATAGCTGTCTCGCTAGCTAGCTCTCTTTATTCAATCAAGCTTGCCACCTTCTGTCAGAATGATAGTTTATATATCTATTATGTAGGTATATTTGCATATTTGGAGCGCGAAACCCCCACTTATGAGCCTGAGACCACAGAAAAAAATATACATTTTGCAAACAAATCCGACTTCCTATCAATTAGAAGTTCTTTTTCGTACGACCCAGTTAGGATTCGTGATTGGTGGGACTTAAGTATACAGTAGGTAGGTAGACAAGGGCTTCAAAGCGAGACAAACTTTCCAAGTCAACTAACTAGCTTTTTCTTAGTACAGATTATAGTAACTAATTGACCAGGGCGTTTCCATATTTTCTCTTCTCTTATTTTCCCTTTTCTTGATTCTCGTCACAAGAAAAAAAAGGTCTTCAACTTCCACTAAAACGTACCCACTGCTCCCCCCTTCACTCATTCCCTTCACTACAACCCCAAACGTCCCTCTTTTCCTCCTAACTACCCCACCTCCTGCGTCTTCTTCATCGTGTCCCCTCCCAGTCAACCCCAACTTGCAGACCATGGAGAGTAAAAAGTTTAAAAGGTGGCTCCATAGATCTGCTACGAGGGGACGAGAAAATTTTTACCAAGTCTGGGGGTGACGTGAGGGCGCCTCATACAAGTAAAATAGATACAAATTATGCCATGCAATTTCGCGCGAGACAAAACAAGTGCGATAAAACAAAAACGTGGAAAACAAGGATTGGGTTTTTAAAGTATTGGGATCATGGTTCTTTTCGCGGACGACGCTTTGATTTTGCAAATGGCGACGAAACTAAAAGAGATTTTTTTGCAATGGTTTTTTATGGATTGGTTTTTTGGTTGCGGACGGTTTCAAAACGACGGAATTTGTCGGGGTTTGCAATAGTGATTGAAACATTGGCATTTGGGGAAACGAGAATCGAACGATACCTAAGTATCCGGTTTTGCGACAAGAAGAATTTGGCGATGCGCTTTAGAGTGACACTTCCCCCGCGGGAACGGGTTCGTGGAAAATGCAAGAGGAAAGAAGAACATGGCTACGCTGGATTCGCTCTGGCAGTGTGCTTTGTTGGCTGGAATGCTAGAGGATGCATCGACGGAGAAAGTACCGCTCGTTATTATTCGATGCAAGGGTTTGTGAAAACTAGTCAAAAGAACTGAACAGGAAGAAAAACAAATTATCAAAAAACACGGCAAACTAAATGAGTGATAAAGTTTGCCGTCAAAATTATTATTCCAAGTCAAAGGGACAGGGGGTATGACAATTTTTATTCCGCTTTGATTCATTGATTCTTCAATCTTTTTTAACCAATTTTGAAAGTCATAGACAAAAGACAAATAAACTCCTGGGAAATGTTACTTTCACCAGGGTCATGGGTCAAAAGGCAAAGGGAGCGAGGGGGGTGGCGTGTTGACAGACGGATCAAACGTTTCCGAAAATCGTCAGTCAGGAACAGGGCGCTGGGATGTGGAGGAGGAACTTGACAATTTATCACCCACTGAAAGCACAAGTTGATCATTTGTGGGAGACGTAGTTTGGGCGGCGGGCGATGGGACGGGCTTCGCGATATTCTTCTTCCGAGTCACTAGAACAGATATCAGAATTAGAAGCTGGGGATTTGATACCACAGCGGCTGCCTCCACAATCGATCTTGACGCGATCTCCCTTGCGGGTGATTCCGTACCGCTCGCAGCTGCACATGGAGCTGTTGTCACTCATGGAGGAGAGAGACGATGGTGACGAGCTGTCAGAGCGGGTGGAGATCGAGGAGCCACTAGATGAGGGTGGGCTGGTGGAGATGTCAGAATCAGAATCGGACATATCGACATTGCCAAAGCGTCTGGTGAGTTCGCTGACGGTTGGCGGGGGGGAGTAGCGGGGATCCCGAATTTGGCGGGAAGCGTAGGGTTTGGACGGCTTGGGGGAGAGGATCTTGGAGGGCGAAAGAGCACGGCCCTTGATCGGTCCACCGGGCGTCTGTCTCTGGGAGGAATTGGTGCTGCTGCGGGCTCCACTGGGAACATCTAGAATGTTGAGCTTGCGGCCAGTGGTGGGTTCGACAGTGTATTCCGCAGTTGGGTCATGAGAAACGTGGTATCCGTCCATGATGTACTGTTAAGAAAGTAAGAAAGAATCCTCAGCCAAAAATAAAAAAGGTTAAGACGTGTTCCTGTTTACTTACGTAGTACCAATATCGCTGTCCGAGTTCGAGAGAATTGCCCTGGAAGCGGAAAGTTCCCTTCCATGAGCCGGCTTTGGCGGAGGCATCTTGGGAGAGCGGAAGCTGACCAGTGTAGTTATCCCACGAACCGAGGAGATGGATTGTCTTGACATTGGGAGAGGTGCGGATGGAGAAGCTAAGTTGAACGGCGGCCATTTTCTTGAATAATTCCGAATATTAAGTTTATTAAACGTAAAAGTGATAGTAATAATGAAGGCAGAAGGGTTGTAAATAATATTAATGAATGGGGACGCAGTAAAAAAGATAATAATAATAAAGATCGAAATTATATGTATTTAAAGAATTGAATAAGCAGTATATTGTATCGAAGCCAGGGTGCAAGGACTACCAGAGTCGCCTTTGGAAGTTTTGATCGATAAAATAGAGCGGACGGGTCTCGAATGTAAGTAAGGCGTTGAAGAAGAAGCTATTAAACAATTGACGTCGAACCGGCGACGAACAATGCAGTATGAATTGGATATTTGAATTAATTAAGAGGTGCCGTAAACGGAAGAAACAAGAAGCACAGCTCCTTTTGAATGTTATTGCGTGAAAAGATTAAAAAGACGAAAAGACGCAACGGGGAATTAGGCACCTCAAAAGTAAAGGAATAACTCTTCAAGAAGACAAACAAGACCTGCTGGGGAAAAGAAAAGAAGAAGAGAAGGGAGGGAGAGAGAATAGGAGGAGGAGGAGGAGGAGGTGGTGGTTATATGGATGGACAATGGTTGCAGTTAGGGCTACTAAGGGAAACAAGGGCAGGCCAGAAGAGGGGAACTCTAAAAATAGAATTACTCATCACATACACTAGGCTTTATCGGGCTAGTGGGTCCAACTTTGTTTTGTCGACGCCGCTGACATAAGGTACCGGGCGGGTAGCCGGTCTTTATCATTGGCCCATATCGGCAAGTGGGACTACTGGGGCCCCGAACCGGTGGACCAGCCCCAACCTTGGAAGTCTCGGCCAACCAGCGCCTGCCGACTCCCAACCACACTCAATAAAACACCCGGCCAACCAGCAGGCGTCTCTGCCAGTATCTTCTTCTGCTTCTTTTTAGTCGTTGTTGGTGAAAGGAAAAGGCTACATTAGACTGCGTTGGGCTGCATGAAAATTATCCATACAACCTTGGGAAGGGCATCACACTGCATCAATAACAACCTGCTAGTCCAGATTCGGGTTTGAATAAACTTGCTTCACCGTCCAATCTCGTGAGGTTTATGCATTCATTCCGGGAATATACGAGGGGGATTTTATGCGCTTCACTCTGTCTCCCTCCATGATACTCTCTCGCCCACATCTTGAACATGCCAAATGAAGAATTATCCATGGATACTTTTGCTGCTCTCACTTCTCTAGTATCAAACTCCTTCAGGGCGGTTAGAAGCCAGCATGCTCGTCTCAATTATCAGTCCGTTCTAACCTATCAACCTGTGAATAGTTCCTTTCCCGCAGTTTCATGAGTTCATAAGACAGGTTGCAGCATAATTGTCCGCTCATTTTGCCAGCGCGTGGACTGGGCAAGAACTTGCATCTCCTGTACACCTAAACTTCCCCATATCTTGAGAGTCAACCAAGTATCAAGATACCACTTTTATGCAGTTATTAATGAACCTGGCGTTCGCAACACCTTCCATCGTTTACAGCAAACGACAAAGCTATAGAAAATACTAGGCCTTCATACGATAAGCGGTTCATTCAAATATCAAAACTGATAGACTGACAAATGCACCGTATATCTATCCTTTTCTACTGCTTGAAATGCCCTTCAGCAACCACACATACATCTTGGCGTCCCTAACCATGCCACGTATTTACAAACATCCATCCATTCATCAAATCTAACAAGGCCAACCGAACAATTGGTTCGTCGAGACACGGCACGGCACGGTCCCGACTGACAAAAGAACAGTGGCTGGCCACCCTGATGCGAAGCGAGAATCAGAACCACTTCCTTAGCTGCAGAGAAAGCATGTATCCCAAATCTCCGCAACGCCTAAAAGAGCAAAGTTTGGCTCTCAAAAATTGACGGATGTGTCATGGGTATGGCTTGAGATCATGATGGGCTTTTTGCTCCGGCTCCCCGACCCCCTATCAACTACATAAGAGTCACTAAGAGGTCATAAGGTTCCTCGTAGATATGCACAACTAGGTTTCTTCAGGACTAAGTCATCCTTGATAGACAAAATGGATAGGACAATGCGTGTGTATTTTTTTGATCGACATTTAATCCAAGGTTCCCTTCCCGTTCTATTAATAATAATGTCTATATAATGGAGGCTTACAATGGATATGTGTAAAAACAATGGGGAAGGTAAAGTGGATTACAAAAATGGTGAACAGTTAGCCAAAGCAAAATCTGGACAAAGAAATATCTCGTGGTGTGTTTAATAAATTGTTTTATATTTATTCTGTAGCAGTGGCCACTTCTCAGGCACGACGGAGGCCACATGAGGATTAAAATACTGTTATGACAAGAAAAAATTCGGGGTGAGCAGGTAGTGTAGATATATCCAGACCTGAGCCAGCAGGTCAACAAACGCAAAGCAAAATGGTAGCAACAAGAGAAACAAAATTTCCCATTTACGTTAAAATGTTTGAACTGTTTGTTATTTAAGTAGGTATTTACTTCATCGCTACATTCCAAATTTTCCCCAACGTTCGCCTTTTCAAAAAGAAAAAAAGGAAAAAGCAATAATTGTAAGAAACGCCGTGAACAATGCCAAAAGAAGAAATGTATATGGGGGTTTGCCTCTTGTGCTGACTGTACTGCGCGTACTTTCTATCTCATGCTTGTATGAGAAGATCGAGAAAAAAGGGACAAGTTTGCCCAGCTGAAAAGATCGCAGAAGCACGGGAGAAGTCGCAAGATCAGCCGAAAAGAAATTTTTTTTTTTTGACAGGGTAAAAGAGGGAAAAGGAAAGGAAAAAAAAAGGAACTTGTCCATTAAAAGTACAACTTTACTTCGAAAAGCCTGCATTGGTTGCAAAGACTGGAGGTGCAGCACGATTGACGATTGGATAGCCAACAACCCGAAATTTGTGGTCGGGTGATCGCACGCATAAATATGGACCAGGGTTCACACTATCGTAATGACACCCCAGATCTCTTCGTAAACATCCGTGCCGCGATATTCATCGACATTAACTCTTGGAAAAGAAGCTTGGCAGCATATGGAATGTGGACCTGCGAAATCTTGTTTTTGTTTTTGCAAGCCCGGCATTCAAAGTCGCCCTTTTTGAGTTTCCTATTTGACAAGCATGTTAGTTTATTTCGGCGGAGGGATAGGAATAAAAAGTATTATTTGATGTAATAAAAACTTACGCAATTGGTGTCATCAGCCCACAGATATCGCAGATGTGGACACGGAATGGATCAGACACGTCAAATAGTCTTTCCTTGAGGAATGCACTGGCGCCATGAGCAATCATACAATCGCGTTCCATCTCTCCGAATCGAAGACCACCATCTCTCGCACGACCTTCGACAGGCTGGCGGGTAAGAATCTGGGTTGGGCCACGTGCGCGGGCATGGATCTTATCGTCGACCATATGTCGCAGACGTTGGTAGTAAGTTGGACCCAGGAAAACCTGGGCGACTAACTTTCGGCCTGTATAGCCATTGTACATCACCTCAAAGCCGCGCGACTGGTATCCATGTTCACGGAGTAAGCTGGAGATGGAGTCCACTGTCACGTCTGTGAAGGGCGTTGCATCGCCTTCAAATCCACGTAGTGAAGAAACTTTACTAAGCTGACACTCGATCAAATGGGCAATGGTCATTCGAGAAGGAATGGCGTGGGGATTGATAATCAGATCCGGAACAATGCCTTCACGTGTGAAGGGCATGTCTTCTTGTCGATATGTAATACCAATGGTACCCTTTTGACCGTGACGAGAAGCGAACTTGTCTCCGATTTGAGGGATCTTTGTAGTTCTCATCCGGACTTTGACGAATTTCAGATCATCATTGCTCGTAGAAACCAAAACCTGGTCGACGATACCACTCTCAGTACTACGTAGAGGAGTGGAGACATCGACTTTGGTATGTTGTTTGGTCCTCTGGCCTAGCTCTTCTGCCTCTGGTGCCAAAGGAGCAGTTTTCCCGATGATGATATCCTCGCCCGAAACACGAACACCAGGAGCAACAATGCCATCGTCGTCTACCTTATCATAAGTACCATGCTTCATCCGAAGAGTGTCGGATCTCATGGGTTTCTCAAATCTTTCAACAACAGTCATACCAACCATTTTCTCAGAGTCGGTGTAGGTTCGGTAGAAGAGACTTCGGAAAAGGCCACGATCGATACTGCTCTGGTTCATGATCACGGAATCTTCCTGGTTGTATCCAGAGTAGCAAGCAATAGCTACGATAGCATTCTGCCCAGCAGGAAGCTCGCGGAATTTCAGGAACTCCATAGACCGTGTTGTAGCAAGTGGCTTCTGTGGATAGTACAAGATGTTTGCCATCGTTTCCATGCGTTGGTCGAAATTTGTGAGGAAAACTCCCATAGCTTGTTTGCCCATAGCAGATTGGTATGTGTTACGAGGAGATTGGTTGTGGTCAGGGAACGGAATAATACTAGCACATATACCTAGAATCATACTGGGGTGAATCTCACAGTGAGTCCAGGTATGCGCTTTCTGGCTAAGTGTTGATCGGACACGTCGATTAGGGTCGTTATTGTCTTCTTCAGGGAGGCCAAATCCAGCTTGTAATTGTTTCGATGTTTCCAGATCCTCTGGTGTCATAACAATCATAATAGTTTCTTCCTCCTCCGCATCCACATATTCAACGACACCTGATCTAACAAGACCGTCCCAGCCAAAAAACCGTTCTCTGCGCTCTTCGGGGTCCAAGTCTGGTGGAATTTCTTTGTCTGCTTCGAGTTTGTGGATGTGCTCCTTGGATAGTACAAGGGAGCCGGAATTTTCACTCTTCGGGTCATTCTCAACCACAAAGAGAGGGCGACAGACTCGTCCAGCATCGGTGAATATCTTAAATTCTCGGTCTCGAATGTCTCGCACCAAACTGACTTCGTGGGAAATCATGTTACGTCGCCTCAGCGACTGGACTGTGCTTACAAGGTGAGAAGGATCTCTATGGACCCCCACCCAGACACCGTTGACGAAGACCTTGGTGGCGTTCGGCGACACTTGAGGCTCGAACTCCTCGAGGACTTCCATATTTCGTTGAATCATGAAATCAATAATCGGTTCGCTTGGTGTACCAACAGTGATGTAGCACATCAGAGCCAGATTTTTAACAAGACCGCAAGCTTGACCTTCTGGCGTTTCAGCTGGACAGACAAGACCCCAGTGAGTATTATGAAGCTGTCGGGGTTTAGCAATCTTGCCATCACGACCAATTGGCGTGTTGGTACGGCGAAGATGTGAGAGTGTAGAGGCGTATGTGTAGCGATTAAGCACCTGTGAAACACCAGCCTTGGAGCTGGCCGCCTTCTTTTGCTCACCCCAGTTACCTGTAGCAAGAGCATACTTAAGGCCGCCAGATAAGGTGCTTGCCTTCACACCAATGTTCAGGTAGAGTTGTCGATTGGTTTCCACGCACCTCTGGACGTATTTGTAAAGATCCTTCGTAACTCTCATAAACAGAATTCTGAAAAGGTTGGCGAGTAGCGGACCAGCCAGGTCCAGTCTCTTCTTTCCAAAATGGTCACGATCATCGACATCACGACGGCCAAGAGCGCACTGAAGAAGTCTATGCACCATATATCCCAAGAAAAACGCTTTCCGCGTCTCGCTCCCTTCACTCTGCGAGATATGAGGAAGGAATTCCTTCTGGATGATATCCCTCGCATACCTAACCCGCTTCTCGTGGTTCATGCTTGTAGGGGAAGAGCCTCGCTTACTAATGAAGTCAAGAGCCACTTCACGATCCTGGATAACGAATCCTTCCTCGATACATGGTTTAAGCATTTCCAACATTGGGGTATCATTCCGGTCATAGCAAATATGGTTGAGAATATCCTCGTCAGACACCACGCCGAGGGCCCGAAAAACAACAACTATGGGGATGTCGGTTTTGATGTAAGGGAGCGTAGATCGAATAGTTGGGCCAAAACCGCCCTTGGAAGTGTCACCTTTAGCGAAAAGCTTTATCGATAACTGAGACAATATCCTGGATCCCTTCTCAACAGCACTTCGGATTTCTGCGATGTATGGTGTTGGACTTGGAGGGGCTTTTTTAAACACTTGTACGATATTACCTGCACTGCGCTCCTGGGCAATAAGGACTTTTTCACTGCCGTTGATAATGAAGTATCCGCCGGAATCGTAGGGGCACTCATTCCAGTTGTATAGCGACTGTTCATTCAGATCCTTAAGGATGCAGTACTTTGACTTCAGCATGATCGGCATCCTCCCGATAAAAACATTCTCTTCTTCTGGCTCATCTTCGTTCAAAGCCTTCGGCTCCCAGTGCAAGTATGTTCCTCTACTGCGCCTCTCCTCATCGTTATCCTCTTCCCCTTGCTCAGCATCATCACGTTCGGCAATGAGTCGCTCTCGTCCTTCCGTGACTCTCTTCGTAATACCAAGGTAGAGAGGGCTCGCATATGTGAGGTTTCGAAGTCGCGCTTCCTGGGGCAACATAATACTGGTCGCGCCATCACCCTCAGTCATCGACGGTCGCGCAAGCATCACCGTACCGAATTTTAACTCGTAGCGTCGCAGAACGACAGGGTCTATCTCGTCTTCAGAAGGAGCCAGAGTTTGATCGAGTGTTACCTGTCCTTGCTCCTCCACCAGCTCCTGCATAGTCGTCGAGATAAACTCATCGAAAGAATCAAGCTGCTGCGACACCAGACCTTTCGACTCGAAGAAGGACGAAATCACCGTCCAGCAGTCTTCTGATGTGATCCCTTCATCCTGCTCATAGTAGGCATCTTCTCCATATTCTTCCTCGTAATCCTCCATGTTGGGCGAGATTTCGGCAGGTGGTTACGGGCGAAGAAGCCCAGAACGTGAAGACTTCGAGCAGCTGGTTTGGGGCTCTCACTGCGCGAGAAAGGCTCTATTCCATCCGCTCAAAAAAGGATATTCGCAGGGACAAATTTCAGATGGTGTTGATGCGAGACAATAGAGCAAAACTCTGCAGGGTGTATGAACAGAGACTGGCGAACGGTGAAGTTGATAAAATTCACCAGCTTCTGTCCTCCTCGTTCTGGGCGCGATAGCAGAGCCGCCACAGGCGCTTACTAAATATGGACTAGCACTATATATCACGTGATATCGAAATTCTTCGCCTTGTCAACGGAACTTAAGGAAATGGCGGGTAAAGGTACAAGGTCATAGTATTACATTCATCAATAAACTACATAGATTTTATCATAGGAATTGCAGTAGTGTCCCAAGCATCTCCCTTGTGTCTAGTTCATCAGTCGTTGTTTCATCGAGGCCGTTTAGTTGCTCTAGAATAAGACATTAGCTTTTGTAGCAGGACGTTTAGCTGAAGGACGACGGTTTTAACATACCCTGCAATGTGGCTTTGATAACACTAAAGTCCTCATCACGGTCTGAGAGTAGAGTCTTAATCTTCATCTTTGCTCCGTCATCTTCGGCGACCAACCATGCCAGGATTACATCGATGGTCTGCTTGATGTTAGCGAAAATTCCCTGTGAAAAGGAGGTTGAGGAGTGATTTTGCGTACCTGTAAACAGAAGAGCCCAGCATCAAGGCGTCGAGAAAGCCATTCACCCGCCATGAGTTCTTGTTCGTCCGGATTCATAGGTTTCCGTTCTTGATCAATTACTTGATCAACCGCTGAAACTTTCGACGCATATTCCCGTCGCAGTTTAACCAGCTTCTCAATCTTCTCATAGTCCTTCTCCATGAATTTTGCAAGCGTCCGTATCCGACTTGAAGACTCCCCAGGGAGTAGTCGTAGCAGTGAGGAGAATATTCCCAACAGGTGTTCTATCGATTGGTGATCTTGCTGCGCGGGGATTAGTTCCCTCAATCTAGAAAATGGTAGCGAGAATAGGATACATACCTTTTTCATAAACATTCCAAATATAGTTCTTAATACAGCAGCCTCGATAAGCCGCTCACAAACGGGGGCACCCCCTTGCCCGCCTAGGGCATGGTTAAGAACCCGCAGCGCTCTTAGCTTGCTCATTTTGCCTTCCCTTAGCATAATCTGCGCTAGTTCCACACCCTCCGCATCTAGAAATTTCGCCTTTCCCTCATCCTCATCCACCAAACAGGTAAGGCAATCAAAAAGATTCTCCACATATTCCTCTTCGTCAGAATCCTTTTCCGGGTCCAGCTTCCGGTATGCACTAAGCAACTGCAACAAAACATCTACCATGTTATTTTCGATAAGTTGTTGCCGGTTTTTGGCGGACGATTGAACCAAGATTGCAAGAATCTCAGCCGCGTACTGCTTATTCTGTGTCACTGGTTTTTCTTTTTTCTGTATTCGATTTTTCAGCCAGGTTATCATGTCCGAATATTGCCCTATTTTCTCAGCAGTGGGCAGTTGCGATGCGAGGTTCTCAAGAACGCCTATGGCAGGTGTGTTAGCTTCTGGAAGCTCATGTTTTAGGGTTGCCAAAAACCTACTCATGACATGATAAACCCCGGATCTGTCCGCATCGTTCCCTTCGTCAAGCCTCGCAAGATTTTGAGCCAGAAGGGCAATAACATCCGCGTCCACCTTACAAAATATCAGTAAACGCAATCTAGTTGAAAGCATCAAGTGTGTCTTACCATAGCCGTGACAAGAACATCCCACTCTTCTTGCTCAGCTTCGACGTCTTCATCAGTCAATTCGCCAAGAATCTCGATCGCGTCAATAGCTATATCGGTATTTTCGTGTGACAATAATGAAACCAGAGAACCGACGCAGCCCAAACTGGCAAACTCCTTATACAGATCCGGATGTTCTGACAGGATCGAAAGTGATTTGATATCGGCATCGAGATCTGCTTCGGACGCCATAAATCTAAGTAAAGTTCGTTTCGCATTAGAATACAAACCCCGCAGCGCGATGGGTTGGAAGCATTATATGCAATACACGTACTTTTGAGGTTCATTCTCAAACTTGGCCCGAAGTTCTGCATTCTTAGATATCCTCTTCTCAAAGTTAAGCGCCAATCGTCGTAGCCAAGCGGAGTCGATTTTTTCCGGCTTTAATTCAGAACGGAGTGCGATATTAGCTTGCCGTCCCAGAGCGTATTGCTACAAGCAATTAGAAAACGGTTGAATTTCGCTATGCTCACCCCAGTATCTCCTTGATCTAGCTTTTCAACAAAGTCCAACGCGCCAGCCGTGTCGCGCGATATGCCACCGCCGAAAAATCGCCCTTCCTCGTCATCTAGGATATCCTCATCATGGTTGAAGTCTGGTGGGAGCTCAGGACCCGCTTCATCTTCCTCCTCAAGGGTGTCTTCTACGGCAGCCGCCCGACTACTGCTCACATCGCCATTGGCATCTACTTTCGCGCTTTTATAAAGTTCGCCTAAGAGTGGACCGATTTCAATGGTTAGAGCCTCAACCCTGTTGGAGGGTGTATTTGGGGCTGGGAGGGGGTTGATGGAAACATACTAGCATCCCGCAACGGTTCAGATTTGCGCTTAGAGGGTAATAAGGGTTTCTATTCATTTGTTAGTACACTGGTTTTGGGTCATCCAAGGGGTGTAATACCTTGAATAGATCATCTATGTTGGCCATTGTAGATAGAACAGAGCTAGGAGACAGATGGAAAGAAAGGAGATGAGCTGAGGCGCCAAACCTCAAGTTATTTCAGAATAGACAGGATAATTAAAAAAGTATGAAGAAGTAAATTATCAAGTAAGAAGTCAACAAGCTGCAGGATATTGGCAATTTATCTCTTCTAAATTGATTCTCTTGACACCATTCATGGAGGGAGAGTTAAGTTACGTCACGCGACACACACCGCCCGCGCAGTTACGGACAAGAGCTTTCAAGGTTTTTCCCGCTCATCACCAACTCGTCTCTCTAAATTATTCATTCTTCTATCCAATACAGGTTACTCTCCGCTATTTTACGATAACAACAACAACCCTACCGACCAAAAACAACCCTATTCTCCGCTTCCATAAATAATACATCACACAAAATGGCTCCCAAGCAGCGCATCGTCGTACAATCCGGGCCAGCGAAGAAGCGCCAGCCAGAATCAGTCTTTTCCACCGCCTACCACAGCATCACATCTCCCGATAATGCCTCAGTTGTGAAAAGCGTGGTGATATTCGGGGTAAGCTTCTATTCATGAGAATAAGACGCAGACAGTTGTGGTCATTTTCTAACGGAATTTCGGCTTTGGCTAACGTATCAATCTTTGTCCCAGGCCGCCGTCGCATTCCTGCACAGCAGTTTTAGTGAACTGCTTATTCCTCAGTAAGTAAATATGCAGAATTTCCGGGTTAAAGTGGTTGAATTTATGATGCTGCCATATTTCTACCATTTTCGATTCATGTTCTCGCCGCAGAAAGAGGAAAAGGGATAGATAAAACTTCGAAACTTTGAGAGAATACTAGCATCATATTCCTCCACGCCTCCTACAATCTATATTTCGCTATATACGTTTTCTTCTAATATGTTCTTACTCCAGATTGTAATCGAGCAACATTTTCTCCCGCTTTCGCAACCTCTCCCAAAAAAACCCCGCGAACATATATTTCACCTTATACACACCCTTCTATCCCCCGACGAAACACATATAAATACATGCATACGTATACGGAGTGAGTGGTTGGCCAAAAATGGAATTTCCTTAAGGAATTGCTCATGATTGCTGGTTTTTATTGTACGATAAGATATACGACGAAGTTGAGTGGCTGGAACTTTCCCTGAGACAGCATTGGCATTGTTTCGTTTCATTTTTCCATGTACTCTATTCTATTTGAAAAAATTACGGCTTTGAGATCTTTGGATACTGCTCAACCTTTGATCTAGGAGGATCACAGCGTTATGAGGTGCGAATGGGAGACAGGCGTCAACCCAGATCATATTATGGTAAGAGAAGGGAGTACTCCGTACATCCCGGTATACATCCAATGTAAAAATTTTGACACTGGTTTTCCCACACTCAATTTTTAGGGGTGGAAAGGAGTTTCTGTTTGATGTCCATATATATTATACAGCCGTGTTTTATCATTACTGCTCAATTTTGTCACGAATATTTCAATCCCTTCTTCCTCACCAGTTTTCCTACCAGGGTGTTCTTTAAATATGAAAGCATCGAAATCACGTCGCAAAACATCGCAAGATAACATCTGTTTCTGCAAAAGCCATACCGCCCGCTTAAGTCTTTCTCCTCAACTCCGCCTCCTTCTCGATCCACTCCGCTGCGACATCCTTCCACATGTCATTCCACCTCGACAACGGCGGACGGCGCTCCATAACATCCCCCATTGCCCATGCCATTCTCGCCCGGTCAAGCGGTTCAGAGACATCATCGTCGGGACAAATGATGTAAAATTCACCGTTCCCCATCTTGTCATACATATACCCTGCCACCTGCTCAGGCAACCATGCGCCCTTTGGCTTTTTCCCATCAGACACCACACCACTGTTTCCAGTCATGGAGGTGTACGTCCACCCGGGAATCAGGAGGTGTGTAGATATATTCTTGTTCGGGAGGAGATCGTGATTTAGTTGTTCCGCAATGGATTTCACAGCAGACTTACTAGCGTTGTATGCTGGATTTTTGGCACCAGGGGGATTCGTAATACCTTGCTTTGAGCCAGTGATTATGATGGCTCGCGACTCGTCGGCTGAGGCGGTAACCACGGGGAGGAATACAGATAGTCCATTCACGACGCCCATGATGTTAGTGGAAAATGTCTAGGATGTATATACACACATATATGTATATAGAGTTAGCATAAGCACATTCACAAGGGACCGCGAATATAGAAAACTACAGCACAAAAGAAAAGGGGTCCAGAAGAGTAAGAGAACAGACCTTTTGGAAATACTCCGGATCCCCCCACGGCATTTCAGGGACTTTCGGCTTAAAGTTCGCGCCCGCATTGAGCATCAACAAATCCACCCCGCCGGGAAACACCTCTCCGACTTTCCGCGCCAGATACTCCCAAGAATCCAAGTCGCCGACATCCATGACATGCGTGAGCGTCTTTGTAGTCTCTGTGTCGCCCAGGATCGTATGGGCATTGGCCAAGTTTTCGGCGTGGATATCTACTAGAATGAGGTTCATGTCGTGAGAGCGGCAGAGCTGCGCTACGGCAAACCCTATCCCGCTACCCCCGCCTGTAATTAGCGCGGTGGCGTGGGGGCGGAATGCTGCGGCCATGTTGATGAGATGAGATGATGATATCTTTCACTTCACTTTTTTGCTGGTTTGAATATGCAAATGTCCTGGTTTGTTTTAGTAGTAGACATACATGAGTGTGAGCGGGGAAAACGCTTCGAGGCGGATAGATGATGCATGGAACTATCCATAGGTTAGCTCGTTACTTGGTTGGGCTGATGTCACAATTGGCTGCCTGCCAAATACGCAGACATGGTAGGTGTGAACTCTATTCATGTTGGATATACCGGGTTGGGGAAGACTGTAATTTTTACTACTATTGCATTCGAATTCAATGGACTTCGCATATATCTATGTGGGAGATGTTTCGAAGTATGGAGTGGTTGATTCCATGATATGAGAAAGTGAAAAAAAAAGATGCAAGTAATTCGAAATTCTAGCACAGCAATGGTGTAAATGTTAGGGTATATATACAGTTGCCAAAAGTTCTATCTATACAAAGTAAATATTGTACACCATCTATCTATTCATACAAAAGGTCATTTTATAAATGGCTGAGAACCCTAAAGCCCCAAGTTTGTTTTTTCACATAAAACTAAACCCCCAAACAACCAAAAAACAGACCAACCGTGGTTGTTACGGCCAAATTCCTAGCACCTGATATGCATTTGGTATTAAACATTCCGATGAGGGTTCGTCCCTATCAGAGAAAGACACGGATCGAGCCAGCCCGATAACCCCGTTCAGATACGTCCACAATCTGTCCTCAGACAAGCACTGACTGAAACGACGTTGTTCCACCGTTTTGGCAAGTCCACCGTCGAAAGCTCAACTAAGTACTATTCCCCTCGATGCAAGTGCACCGTTCTCCGGACGTTTGACATGGCGAGAAAACTTCACAGTCACTCTAAGAGTGTACATATCAATTGAAACAAGTTCCACATCAACCAGATCACCTATTTGCATTGGTGAAGCTGTCTTGTCGAGAGTGACTAAGCACTGCAGATCGAAGGGTTGCAGTCTGCCGTAATATTCATCCCAATCAGCTCCAAATTCAATCGTCTTGTCAAAGTTCTGGCCCTGAATGATACACTGAAACGTCGGGGGTAGCTTAGCTGCGTTAAAATAAAAGGACCGGAAAAGCGCCTGGCAGATCCAGAAGTCACGGGAACGGTTTTGGGCTCGATCCTTTAGGCGATTTTGCCAATCAGCGCGTGCGATATATTGTTCAATGTCTGATTTTTTAAAGGGGAGGTTGTCCCTGACGACTTGAGGAAGGGAGGTTGAAGGTTCATTTGCCTGCTGGCGAAGTATCGCTTCTATTTGCCAGTGGGCAATGAGATCGGTATATCGTCTAAGTGGGCTTGTGCATCTCACATATTGGTCGACGCCAAGCGACGCATGTGGCGTTGGATTTGGCGACGAAAAGGATCTTGGAAGTCCGAGATGGAACGAGTTGGATATTTCCGTGAATATGTTATCCCTCGTGAACGGCGCGTATTCGGGATGATACCATGTTCCAGCAAAAACAACTGGGACTTGCCGGTCTTTGAGCCATTGACCAGCAATCTCGCCAGCCAGCACCATGACGTGGTTCACAAGATCCTCCTTTGTTGATTCCATCATCTCAAATGGATCAGTCGTCAGATTGCTAAGGTGAACGGTAGGATCTCCAGGGTAATGATATCCTATTGTTCTATCGACCGAGTACATTGATTCTTGATCCTTTTGACCGGATATTCTTGGTTGGGACCTTTGTCGGGATAAAAATTCCAAGGCACCCTTATCCATTCGTTTCCCACGGCGAGCAGCCATCAGTTTTTCCAAAGTATAGAAAGATGATTTATGTTCATCATGGATATCATTTTGAGCTTCTTCCCGAGGCTGCTCTTGCAACTTGCCGTCAAAAGATAAAGTCAGAGAAGGGCCCGCCTCTCGATCAATACCAAAAAGTTTTCGAACTTTATTTGGGGTGACGTAGATTATATTCTTGACATATCCATTAGTGATATTGGTTTCAAGTATATCTCCCGCCATGTTAACCTTCGCACTGAAAGTTAGAGCTGGGCGGCCAGGGGCCAGACTGAAGTGCTCATGGACGAGAGTTGGCGGTAGCATGGAATAGACCCGCTCGGGGGAGTAGAACGATCTCTTGAATTCGGCGGCTCTTTTGGCAACTATGTGATCAGGCGGGACAAACGCGGACGGGTTGGCAACATGAACATGAACCCAGTATGTGTCATCAGAACCGGGAATAGGCTCGATCGAAAATCCATCATCGATTTCCGCCGCATGAGCATCATCGACACAGAACACAGGAAGATCGCCCCAGTCCTTCCTTAGATCCTTCATCGTATCTAGAAGGCCTTCTGGTCCAAGATTTTCACAGAATTTGTTGGATTCTTCCTCTATCTTGTCGGCGGGTCGGGAAATTCCATGGCCAGGGAGTGCAAGCTGTTCGTAAAGGACATGGAGGTTTTCCCACGGACTAAAGACACCCATTTCCTGCAAAAACAAATATCCTGTGGGAGGCGTCAAGCGGAGGTCACTGTAAAGACCAATCGCCCGAAGAATAGTAGAACCCGACGTTCTCAGAGTTCCGGCCGTCATGAGGCAGGGAGGAAGCGTCCACATGCGGAAGTAATCAAGGATAATTTTGTCCGTTTCGGAAAATGGCTCAATCTCATCTTTGGAATAGGAGTTGCTATTTCCATCTGTAGAAGCTAACCTGTTTCTCGAACTTGGGCCTACCGCAAACACACTGGTCGGTGACCTAGACCGCCGGCTTTTTTGAATGATTCGTCGGGCCTTGCAGATGAACATCTCGATTGGATGACTATTCGAGTCAGCTAGCGTCTCCCCTAAGGCTAGCTTTTTCATCCGATTCTGGTATTCTCGGGCCCATCTAATGACGGTGGCGACCTTCACGGCTTCATCTTTTGGACGAATGGTGTACGATTCGGTAAATGGTCCGATCTTGTTACCAATGATGAAAAAGGATAAGCGACCAATGGCTCTTTGAATAGCCCACCGCTCTGGACTTGTCAATTTGGAGGGATCAAGCCCAAGAGCCTTTTCTGCAATTTCATCTAGGGTCATTATCGGAACATCGGCGGCAGAAACAATTTGATTATACAAATCGTCCAAGACGATTGCGTGAGTGCGATGGAATTCTTCTGCCGCAGCAGTGAAGTCCATCATCAATTCAATGAGACGAGCTCCGATCGGGCGTGGAACACCGCCTTCTTCCCCTAACTGAGCCAGAGTGGCTTTTTCAACTCTGCATGATGGAAAGTAGGGCAAGAGCGCTTTTACCATATCTAATGTTGCTACCCTGTTGGCAATAAATTCCATTTTGGTAAGACTTGTGGAGCGCCATTTCCCTCTCATTGTATAGAACTGGTGCTGCATGTCCAATGACCGCACGTATATAGCCAACTGACCATCCGCGAAACTTGATTCTCTAGTTTGTGTAAGCAACGTTCGTTTGGATGCCATGATGAGAGACTTACGATTTCAGTACAACCATGTCTCCAGGTTGGAGAAACCGCGAGCCCGAATCCTCGTCGACGGAGTGACGGTATTCATCCGTGTCAAACAAATCAATATTATCTTCCTGGTTCGCCAATCCGTCTTTTAACATATCCCCTTTACGCGTTGCTCCGGTGTTGACGTCACCAGGTAACTGAATCGGATCCATTGCACTGATCAAGGGCTGGTTCGTTTGTTGCCATTTGCGAAGGTAGTCGTAGATATCACCATCTCCTTGTAGTTCCGCTTGCGATAGCTCGGTTTTGAGCAATGATTCTCGGACATTGCTCGACGTGGAGGACGAAACCTTAAAAGAGAACATTAGCAACTTATCTATTAGTTGAAATGAGAGAAACACTGCATACATATTTAGTGTCGTGAAAACTCCGACAGTACGACCTGGGTGCATAGCGTAAGTTGTATGATGATCGTTCAGTGCCGCCGTTTGAAGAGGTTATTCCTAGCGTTCGCTCCTGTAATGACCGGAAGCAGAGGTGAGCCTGCAATTTTTGTCCATTTCTAGTGGCGGATCGAGAATTTCTCAACCACATTGAAGAAGACAGCATGCTCAATAAGGCACCGAAAAGAATGTGGTGCTGGACAGCAGACTGGCAACCTCTAGTAGTTGACGAAATTTCCTGCGCTCGCCGTCTCGAAATTCGATTCTCTAGATTAGGCTTTTTTTTTTGGGGCCGGATTAACTTTACGGGCAAATTTTGCCGTGCAGCAACGCTAGCCAGGACCTTGATATCTCTTGGCATAAACTTTAAGGATTAAGGGGGGGTTTTATACCTTCACAAAGGGAGCAATAGAGGAGATATCAAGTACCCCTAGTTGTCGCCAAGTGGAACAAGCTGACGAGCTATGACTGGCACTATGGAGGAATCCAGAAGTGGTTTGCCCTTAGTATCAATTACACCCGTACCGTAGAATGATGAGGCTCGCCCAGAATATATCTCGCATCTACTCCGTACTGTGCTAGATATTTTTGGCTACCAACCAGGGCTCAATATATACACACTGATATGTCTATGTTACTCACTGACTGATACTTCACCCTCTTCCGCTATTATCGACACTCTGACAAATGGACTTGAGTAACTATACAACAGTTTTCCATAGCTAGCCGGCGAGGTGGTCGATGGAGGTGCAGGCGAAGGCAATACACGCATCTTCGAAATCAAAATGACTTCTCAAATACCAACAATGGGCGTATTAAGAGAGGCCAATTTCGCATCTACCATGCTAAGTGAAGCTGTTTTGCACCTCGCAAAACTATGCCTCAGCCATCGGGCGGAAAAGATATCTTCCCTGTCGAAGCCGATTTTATCAGCAGCGGTCTCCTACCCACCTTCGTTGCCGGATATAATGCAATGGATATGGTTGGCCAGGGACATATATTCAATCTATTTGCAAAAGCTTGTCCCAATGAACAATTCACGAATGAAGAGTTGTCATCTGGGAACCTCCCCGCCACGACACCATACCATTCCTTGATGATTCTTACAAACACATCCCAAAGGCCGCACGTTAGACCATCTTGCCTACAAAACCTTCATGCGCGCCGCCCCCATCTCTACATCTAAATGTACTTGGGCCTATTTTATAACTCTATACCCCGGCTATATCTCGACTGACGACGCGCTCGGTGCCTTTATCCGGCAATCCTTCACCCGTGCGCGGATGCCACGTCTCAGTCCTACCTACCATAGACAGAACATTTGCCAGCGCTGTAAGTGTACGACAGTATCTAAACCTCCCAACAACATACCCGGGGATGATGACTAGTCCACTGTTCAACAACTAATTGAGGAGCCGTTGGCTGTGGTTGCATCACAACTTCTCGCAGCCCTGCATTCTGAGACGTCCAATTTGGAATACAATACCCGCACCCTTGCAACCACTCTTAACCAGACAGCCGATAGAAGCACCATCCCACCTATGGCAGCGATAGATCCATCGATGAACATTATCCTAAGCTCGTGGGCGCAGATGGACTTCTTTGAACTTGATTTGAATCTCGGACTGGGGAAACTTGAGCGCGTGAGGCTGCAACTTATTGTCATTGAGAGCTTGTTGTATTTGATGCCTAGGACTTCGAATAGTGAGATTGCGCCAATGCTGTGTTTGGGATGTGAAGATTTAGAAGGGTTAAGGACGGCTGGGGAGTTTACGAAGTATGTGAGCTATATCGAGTGAGTTGTGCTGCTAACCTAGGAAGGTATGTATGTAAGAACTTCCATTTGGTCTTTTCATTTGGGTTGATGTTCCATTCCACGTCCTCATTCTAGTACTACACTACACTCCAAATTCTTGAGAGGGGTCAACCTTTTTGGATCCTTAGTTCCATATTAACCCCAGCCCAAGTAACTTACTCCTATCTTAACATTTTCTCATTTCATCGATATAAATCAGCACCAGGAGGTTTTCTTTTTCAATCTGGGTCCATATTGTTCGTTATTTTACGGGAGGCTCTCGATATAACTTTTTCCTGACCAATTACACTTGGATTTACCCAAAAATAGAGCCAGCATGGACTACAAGGCTGAAATTGTTATCCCAATCTTAAACCCAGTTGATGTACTTAATCACTTTTAAAAGTTCACACATCTGCGATCGAACGATCGTCATTTCTGGGCATAAATGTCTATACGGATTCGATACGAAGCGCGTCAATGCCGGCCAGCAAAGTCCGTGGGAGCCTTCAAGGTTAGTCAAGATATCGAGTTTGTTCGCCTGGCCACAGAAATAAGAATAAGTTCATCACCTTCAAAGCCTAGTCAGATCAGAGCTGTCGAAAGTGTCTCTGTGAAGTTAATTTTGATTGTGAAATATCAGTTGATTGAGGTGCGAAATCATTGTTGGTGAGTCAACATCATTTCACTCAAGATTTAACGAATTGAAAGCGCCTCCTGGGCAGTTTCGAAATCCAAACAAACAATAGCGTGAAAGAAAGCTGAAACACGAGGCCGCAGCAAAAGAAGTTTCCGGGCGGCATCTTTGTGGGAAGTCAGTCTCAGCCAAACTCGCTCGTTCCTTCAAAAAGTCTGGACCATTTCCGACAAAAAAGAACAAGAAAACGGGAAGGCCTGAAACTGGCTTTCCCAGGGCTTAAAAATATCTAAACCCAAATAGAGAGAGCGCGTATTGGAAACGTCGAAGAATATCGACAGTTTTCGCTGCTTCAGAATTCCCTGCTTGAATGTGGTTGTTTGGCTGGTGATGTGTAGCTAGTGCAAGGATCCATCGCTGCTAAGCGCTGTTGTGGGGGTCCTAGAGCTGAGTTATGCTAACGATCAGGGTATGTTGATTGAAACCAGACGGGCGCCACGCCCGGAACGTTCGTTGGAGGCACTGGGGATGGCCCGTCACCCAAAGTTGGTTGTGGGGCGCCTTGGCCCGCGCTATCTATTTTTAAGAGCTCGCCCGTCCCCAGCTACCAAAACACAGGGATTAGGGCTTGGCTCCAGAACTACCTGGGCCTTGGACCCAAGGGCCAGACTCTTCAGGATACTGATTGGCTGCGGCGGCGCATCCTCAGATCGACCTCAAACATGTTTCTACACACTGTGATTGCTCAGAAGCTTCACAACTCCTCTGCTTTTTGTTTCTTGATGATTGTTGAACGTTGCTGATGTGGGATAGAGCTCTAAGAAAAGAAAAAGAGCTGTCTAGACAATATGATCAGCATCGTGTCGTTCGTCAGGCAGTCAACGGATATTTGTATTTAAAGCAGACATGATAACCACCCTCTGTCTGGCTTTCTCTTTCTTTCGTAGCAATCAATTAACCAGTCGAAAAGTTTCTGTTTCCTTTCTTTCTCTTTCACGAGTTTCCTATTCTGTTGCCTTTTCGAGTTTTGTTTCAAGATTTCTTTGCCTCTGGTCCTCTTCTCTTCTGAACCAACATTAATATTTCTATTCCATTCCAATTGTCCCCTTTGTTTGCCAAAATCCCTTATTTATAGGCTCTGGAAAGCCATAGTTTCATCATACATTGCTATCCATATCCATCTTTTCATTGTTCTCCTGGCATAATCTTGCCATACGATAAAAACCGTACCATATCTGGATACTTGCCTCTCTATCGCACTGAGTTCGAGACGACGAGCTTCGATACCTCTCTTGATCCGGCGCTGCACAACCACACGAGCCTTATCTTTTCTGATATTCTTTCTGTCATATTTGATTTAAACTCCGCCACCCCTTAGCATAAGCAAGATGGGTTCCTCCCACGATGGTGCTCTTGGAATCACTTTCAAGGTTGTCCGCGTTCTTCAAGCGGTCTGCTTAATATCCATCATCGGCATGACCGCCAGCTTCATTTCGGACATGGTCGAGACCCATGTTACTCCGCCCCAAGTACTTGTCGGCACAATCAGCGTGGTAAGTATTCGAAAACCCACAGTGCTGAGTCGGCCAGAAGAAGGGTATTCCGTTTATGATGGCTAATGACCTATATGTGAAATACAGACATGTATTGCTACCCTGTACTGTGCAATTACCTTCATCCTCTATCTGGACGGGGTCCTCCCCCTCCTCATCTCTGCGGGGATGGATGCCCTTCATTTAATTGCGGTGATCGTGATCGCAGTGGTTGTTGGGAAGCCACTCTCCTATCTCAACTGCAATTTGATAGGCAGAGTTACCGAGTCCTCCGGATTTGCTTTCACCGCGGCTTTGATGAAAAATCTTGATAAGGACGGAGGTAAGTTTGGCTATACCCACTGGGTCGGGGCTTCCAAGGCATATTGCCTTGAGATGAAGTCTATTTGGGGCCTTAGCATAGCTCTTTGGTGAGTTTACGTCCACCCCCCCTTGTTACAGGCTGGCAATCCTGCATTGAAACCCTGTTTCGTTTACAACACGAGCTGACATCTCTCATCAGCATATTGTTTGCTGTTTCGGCAACCTGCATGATCTTCTTATGGCGCCAATCACAGCAGGATGGCCCCAAAGACATCGAGAAATGAAGTCTAGGCGGGTGATTGCATCAACAAACGTGCCGAGCAGAATCTGGTATCGTAAAAGACAGAGGCCAAGGTGGCTTTCAAAGACAGGGGTTACCTAACTCTATACGTCTGTTCCAGAGGAAGTAAAACTGGGTTCATTCTTTCTTGTAATGGCGGTATTTCTGAAGCATTTTTTCTTCTTCTTTGAGGTTCATTTTGTTAACAGGTGGAAATTTGCTTTTTTGGTTGTTGCTTTGCTTTTTTGTTTGCTCACCAGGAGGAGCTGTTGGAGTACAACATCCATTGATGTAGTTAATGGTGCAGTTGGACAAATGCAAGTCATGGAAATATTGGGAAGGCTGGCTGTTTGTGGTTTTTGTACTCTGTAGTAGTTAATAATGATTCCAATGCATGGCCAATTGCTAGGAAAAGTTCACCTTGTCAAAATCAGACTACCTCGGGAGAAATTATTTCTCTAACTATTTATCTTGGCGCAGCCCAACACGAGCTCCGCCACCAAGAGGACTGCATTCATATCCAGGGGATGGATGCGCTTGAAGATTGAGACAAGGACGTGCCGCATTATTGGGGACTTTCCCATCGCCCCCAAATCCCGGCGTTGTCTTGTCTTCTCCCTACAAATTGAACATTAATACCAACCGTTCCTTATCCAACTTTGACAACGGAACCTATACAGGATCAAACCATCTCCCGTCGGCCACGAACGAATCCATAAAATGCCTCCTGGTCCTCTACTGGCATGTGTACGATTTTTGCTTGCGGGTAAACGCCATGGGAGGGGATTTTATACTCAGGTAACTATAACCTTCCTACCTACGTACAGTGCCTAGGTAGATTGATTTTCTTTATCGGTATTAAGAAAAAGGTATACTAAATCTTCACCCTACTAGTTCTTTTATAATCACTGGGTTGATACATGCGATGCCCTGTTTTCCGACGGGTCCCGAAAGTTGACGGTTGTAGACGGGGAGGTCGTTTTGGTAGAATTACTGGAATATAGCTACGGAGTTGATTGTCACGCAATGTTGAACCTATTTTTCAATGACACCGACGCCCTGATCTTGACATTCGACGTCACCATGCGGGAGGAGCTTGATTTGATTCTGCAAACCCATGCAGCCTTCCTCCGCTTTCTGCGTAACAGATCTACGCCCCAAAGCCGTTTGTTCGCCGTGAGCCGGTTTCATAACCACTTATCAGAAGAACTTTCCCAAAAGATAAGTTTGCGGGCATCACAAAAGTTTACCTGCTTCCCGCGACTACCGCAGGAACTGCAACTCGCCGTCCTTCGCGCAGCCCTCACAAGCCCCGATCCCGTTGTGCTCCACACACCACACGTCAGTGGAATTAACCTAAACATTTTGAAAGTGTGTAAACTCTTTCATGAAGAAGGGACTAAAATCTTCTGGAAAGAAAATACATTCATGACGATGAAGCCTATCACTGTAGTCGCTGATACAGCATGGGTAACACCTAACAAGCCGCGGGCTGTCACTACAGAGGAAGGCCAAGAATTTGCGCGACGTCTTGGGTGCAATTATGTCGAGTTGTCGTCTAAAGTCAACGAGCCCGTTATGGGTGTAGTGTCATATCTTGTTCGTGAGCACAAAAATTGGACCATGGCGGCAGCCATTAATTCTGGCAGCGCGCCTCAAGTGCAGAGTTCCGACCCAATCGCCCAGGGAATGAAACGGTGGGCCCATCGCAGGGGTCCAAAAGAGGTTATTCGCTCGCTGGTTCGGTCTTTTAAGCGGCGGGCGTCACGCATTTTTACGTGATGGATCGAATAATCCTGGTACGATTAATTCTTGAAAATATCGTTACCGAACATTGTATTGTATCTTAGATCTATGAGTATATCTACTTGGGATATCAAGAACTATTTAAAGGGGAAAACTCGGCGAAAAACGTGAGATGGCGAGAAATACCCAGGTGGATACTAAACACCTACCTAAATCACGCACAATCCCTATGGAATTAAATCTTCCACGCATCAGGAATGTATCTCAGCAACATATTCTTCCCCATTATAGCTTCGAACTCATTCAAAGTTTCCAGCATGGCGTCATATAGCCGCAAAGTAACATGCCTCGTGAATTCTAAGCTCCCCGCAGTTTTCATCTCGGAGAGTATATATGATTTCAACTCGTCGGAAAGCTCGATATTAGATCCGTGATGGAATATTAACCCCTTAATACGGTCTTTTGCAGCGCTATTCTGCAGCGTGTAGATTAGAATTATCGATAGCTTCCCTTCCGAAAGGTCGTCGCAGAAACCTTTCATGGCCATGTACTATATAGGTGGAGAGGGAAGAAAAAGAAATTAGCATACGGAAGTGTATGTAACTGAAAGAAGGGGGATTGAAATGAGGGTAATAAAACTCAAACTTACTTCGTTAGATGCTAAATTTTGATAATAATTCCATATCTGATAATATCTTCCTAGCAGATTGATGAAGTGGGACAGTTTGCTGTTCGGGGCTGCTGGCTTCCCTGACTCTGCAGGCATTAACCTCATTACAAGTTGAAAGAAACCCCCCGATTTATTGTCAACCATGACAAAATAGTCACTGATGGAAGGACATAGCTTGTGAAATCTCCAGTGGAGTTCCATCGCCTGACCCAGACCTAGGGATTTCAGCTCGTCTGTAACCGCAACATTAACGACTTACACAATTGTCTGAATATGAAAAGGCTAAAGACTTTTTTTAACTTACCAATTAAGACATCTCTGCATGGATCCGCGAATTTCAATCGTGACATTAGCTCGAGTATTTAACCCAAACATAAGTTGCCGAGTTCATGGTCTGATTCGTGTCATACAAGATGTACGCTGCGGGCATTCCACGCCGTGTCTGCGAACCGTCTTGTATGTCATCTATCCTAACTCGGTTGAAGAACATTTTTAATCATGCGTTACCGACTATTCGAATCAAGGACAGCGCCTTATCCACATTAACACCTTGTGGTAAACCATCGTAGCTGCAGTTTCAATAATTTCAACGGCTCCTCTGGTATTTCGGGGATCCAAATCCGTAAACCTTCAACGAGTCTGGACAAGTTTCCCTTACTAGGGGAGGAAATAATGTACTCAAACGGCGCCATGCACAGTTGTTCAA
Organism: [Emmonsia] crescens; assembly: GCA_002572855.1. Lineage (NCBI taxonomy): Eukaryota > Fungi > Ascomycota > Eurotiomycetes > Onygenales > Ajellomycetaceae > Emergomyces > [Emmonsia] crescens. Next base: position 125,459 of record PDND01000049.1, read on the forward strand.
TTTGTTATCGAACATTTCTTGTAGGAGCTGGAGTGTGCGGCTCACCGTTTCCGGCGGTGTCTTCCTGAATACTTGGAAGACATCAACCTCTGCGCTGGAAATTTGGTCTTCGTTCTTGGCCAATTTGGAAGCTTCTTGCGTGCCATTTGTCAAGGTGTTATTGGAGTCAGGCGTAGCGTTCATATCCATGAATCCTTGGCCATGCCCTGCAGTCGAGTTCCCATTCGTAGCAGGTGGATGAGGCATGGGTTTTTTCAGGTTGTAACTATTATTGACAAATTGCTATCGTCGTCAGACTTGGGTGCCGTTGACAACTGCCAGGTGTGATATTCATGTAGTACAGCATCTTCAAGCTTGCGAATTTCGCGCTTCAGAGTGCTCGCAGCCCCATCCTCAGTTTTACTGTGCATGAACATTAGGGCTGCTACCGCGTTAGAAACCCTACCCAAAGTGCCCCTTTCATAATTCTTTTCGGACTCTTTCCGATATTCGTAGAGACCCTTAAGTAAAACGAGGACCAGAAACACCTTATCCACAAAATAGGCAATTGAGTTCTACTCCTTCTCAGAGACTCGTGCATATGAAGCAGCCAGGGCGATGATAAGTTTGAAGAAATATGGAGGTAGTGGTTGGCAGAATGCTCGGGGCTGTTGAGGGGCTATATGACCAGGCCTTTGTTCTCCATGCCCCACTCCAAGTGCCTTATAATCTTCGAAGTCCGCTTCATCAACATATTTCCGAAAACCTTTGCCAGATCAGTATGGGAATCTGTGAGGCCCAGTGTCTTAACGAAGGCCAAAAAGGCACCAAACCAAAGTTCATTCATTTTGAACTGGGAGTTTTGATTTTTCTGGTTTAGATTATTTATTAACTCCATCAACGCCGAGTTACGCTGTTCTTGGGTCAGTTCAAAATCCCTCGATTATAAGAACTTGCTAGGCAAATGATGCACTTACGGATTGTTCATCGAGATTCTTAGCGACATCTGCTCAAACATTATGAGTCTAAAAGTATTGATCAGTTCGTGGAGGTAACTAAACATATCATGCCAGCAAAAACCAAATTCTGCAAATCTTGTCCACGGAATAATCAACTCTGGGGGACATTCTGGCAGCAATAATGACATGAGATTATCGTTTTTATCGGTGGAATATGGCTTGCGTCGCTGGGACATAGACTTGGGTTCAATCCCGAGCACCTCTGTCCATTCTTTCGTAGCATCGAGTGCTGCAGTTTGAAACTGCCTGGTGAATTTTGATATACGGACGGGAAGCGTGCGATGAAAACAACCTGGTGGAACTCCGCTAGGGTCGATCGAATCTAAGAACTTGAAATCGTATATCTTGTCCTGAAGTTCCGTCATCGCTTCGTCTGCTACCGTCTACCTAACGGAAACAATAATTTGCGAATGGGAAAAAGAAAATTGGGTGCCAAAAGAGAGTGTTATACCTCAAAAGTTAATTGAGCCTTCTTTGATGCAAGGCAGAAAGTATTAATGTTAAGCCTTCATGCTATCATGCTTGTTGCTTTGATCTGGAATGATATTCAGACAGCTATTCCTGGGTTTGGTGAAACCCTAGTTTGGACAAGGGCGAACCTAGACAGCCATTTTTGTTGGAACAATGTTCAAATATTTTTCGAGGAACTGAGTCCAGATATCTTTGCAGGACATTGTCAGAGTAAATTAAGCCTGTCTTATCGTGCAAGGTCTCATGAGCTTAGCCCAAATTAGGCCCCAGGAACCTGGGTTCCCAAGCGTCATCCTCTTGAGATACAGCGACAGTGCCACGGCACTCGCAGGTCCGCTAGCCTGTAAAACGAGGCTTCGGCAAAGTCAAAGTCATAGAATGCAAAGTATATGCATAGGCACAATTCGCGCCAACCGCGTAGAAATGAAGCATCTTCTGCATTTCATTTTTCATGGTGCAACCTTCGGTAATATTGTACCCTTGCCTTGTATCAATCAAGGAGAGTCGCTGTACTTTACAAGAGTACAATACACAAATATTAAGAATGCATTTTCAGCTTTGGAACTTGAGGTTCTACACTTCTGGGCTGTAGAGTAGATATCTTGATACAGAGGGACCTGCTCAAAGAAATCCCACTGATTTACCCCTGGCAGGGTTGGACTATCTAAGGCAGCCAAGCCGTCGACTGGGACCTTGGGGCTCCCAAGCAGTGGTCACTTCAAAGACATCCATCTCAACATCTATACCTCTTTTCTAGAATCTTGGGTAATGTCAATGTAACGAGATATTGTTTTCTCAAAGCTGCTCCACTACCTGTACATGTACGATTCATTCATGACAAACTTGCTCTTCTTTGAAATCTCAAAATGTTGATCTCATCATTATCTAGGTGGTGGCTTATGGAACCTACTAGGGATAAGACGGACAAATATCACCAGACAGCAACGCTCAACTGATTCTAGTCTAATGTCAAATTTCGATATTGGGAACAAGTAAATGGATTATATATGTTTTCCAAGGCATCTTTCTTGATGCCGTCGATCCTCTTCAAGTCTAATATTACTCAGCTCAAGTGTAAGGCCAAACAAAGTTGGTGTACATGTACATGTACAATGGAAGACAACGGCGGCCGTCCTGTCCAAATTTATTTATGTCCCGGAGCAAAAGCTGACCACTATTTCTAAAATGGAATCGCTACATTATATACAGTCACACAAAAAGAAAAGGGTGACACTAACAACAACCACTATAATAACAGAAGAATCAAAGGAAGATCTCACTCAGCATCCGCCAGCGCTCTCCCAGCCTTTATCAGACCATATAGTGGCAACCCGATACTCCACGCCCACACTCCACTTCGAAGATAGCTGAGACCCTCCGACTTGACACCCATATATAGTGCGGTGTATAGAATACGGGCACCAAGATATTCAGCAGCGATCACATTCAGATCGCTGGCAGGGAGCTTCGCAACATTTCCTGCGATCTGTTATGCCAAGGAAAATGATATTAGCTATCCTCTCAAAGTACTTTGTCTGGAACGGCCTGTAGCTAGGGGACGTCCGACTTTCAGTGGCTTCTGTAGGTATGTACTGTATATGTGTTTCATGGGGGTTTAAACACGTACCATTGCAGCAGCAAACAAAGGAAGTCCCTCCAAAGCATTCAGATGCGCGCTGTGTGCGCGACAGAGCTTATTCCACGTATCCGCAGGAAGACGACCCTTGAGTGAGGAGAAGTGGTCTCGAGGCCTGTGAGGAGAGAACGTTCTTTGTTAGCGATCCTTGCAAGGTATATGTGTATACTGGAATGGCTACGCCGAACCCCTCCCTCTTTCTTTGCCGGTAGGTAACTTACGAGAGATTGGATATCTGTCCTATTGAAGCTAGTTTAAGAACGTAGTATCCGTGAGGGACTAGGCCGAGCATAAAGGCTCCGGCGATAGAGTGGAAGGACCAATTATTTGTAGATTGCATATTTAATTATTAAGAAATTTTGTGGTAGGTTATTTCGGTTTGGTAAAACGATAAATATCTCTAATGAAGAATGATGATAATTGCCTTGAATAAAAAAAATAGGGCTCCAACCACAGCCCAGGGCACGTATTATATAGATCTCAGCATGATGTTATGCATACATTCATCTCTGTGACATTACCCATTACTCGCTTTTGAGTACAGCATCGCCAGCGTGAGTAAGGGTTTTGGATAACGTTAAGCTAAGCTTGGCATAGACGGGCATGACTGTTAAGTATGTACAAGCTACGTCACACGCTCATGTTGCTAGTAATTCCGTAGGTTTGTAGACAAGGGAATGAGTACGGACTTTTAGCCCATAGGTTTAACTATGTTTCCTCTCCTTGAATTGGTGATATTAGTGTCCTTTCAAATAAATGTTGAAGAGGAGGGAGAAAAGTGATGGTTATGTCAGGCGTAAGCCAGTTTGGTCTGTGCATTAATTAATCAATTAGGTCTAGCAAGTGCATGTGACCGGTATTTCTCCTGCCAAACTCTGCTGGGCTGGCACGAGTCCACTTCAACACAGCCGTTTCTCTTAACATATTTTTTTCTAGGTTACTACGATAATGTGGGAATGGATCAAATAGAATACCTCACACGACCTGCAGCAGCTTGATGATGGTTAGCCATAGTTCAGAGCGTAAGCAAAATGGACACAAACAAGATGTCTTTCAAGACACAGATTTCAAAAGCAGCAACTTGCGTTCACCACCTCCTCATTGTTGGCAAAGGGATTTCGCAATATCTCAATCGGACTAATCTTCTAATATATTATTTGCAAGCTAGCAGTGTGATAATTGCAGAAACGTGAATGCACCTCAATTTACATAACACTCGTTAACGAACAGATTTCAATTGATGTCGACCTCGAGCGAGGAAGGTCTTTCATTGTCCCTAGGAGAAGCTAGTTAGTTACCTTGCCTTGCGAAGATTGGCGCGAATTCCCGATAAGCATATCAAAAGTGAGTCTTTCCACACCCTGATATAGGTGTGGTGTGTTCTACGCATTTCTGACGAACATTTTCTCAGGGAAGAACTGTTAAGCTCTCTATGCGTCATCTGCTTGTCTATCTCCAGCCATTTCTCGGTTGAATTTTGTAACACCCAGATGAGAGCATGTTGAGGGTTTCCCGACAGAGCCTATCATGTTTGTTAAGACCCTGCGGCTCTGATGGAACTCTACTTCCGAGTCAAGGCCTGCCATAATTGCATGAGCACCTGTTTTCTTGTCAAGGAGTAAACGCTGCGGCTCGCTGGTAGATCAACCTGCGGCGAAATAAACAATTTTTTCCTGGAATGCCAAAGAGAGACGTTAACGAAAGCCGACAATTCCTCACAATATTCGCTGGAAAATAGCCGATGCCGCCAGATATTTTGACGCCTTTTCCGATTTAGATCAGCAAATTGACTTGTCCATACAGAGTAGATGTCAATCAAATAGAGTAGACAATTACGTTCAGCAACTACGTTCGAAATCTATTTTTTTGTGTTGGTTTGAAAAGGGGACTTCAATTTTAATTTGTCTGTCGTTCGACAAACGCTGATTTATTCAACTCCAGCCAGGCCTACAGAATATAGGAAGGATTCCGTGTTCAGCAATTGTAAATGCATTGATTACAACATAAAAAAACACAGCGCACGGCTATGGTTCTTTGTTCTTGATCAGATTCTGGTGATTTCTATAAACAATACCTACCACTTCCTCCCCATGGCGTCGTTTTCACCACTCCTTGAGCTATCATGCGCTATCACACACTTAGGGTCCTCGTTTGTCCCTCAGGTGGAAATTGATGAGTTCATAAAGCAGGACAAAACGTCACCAGGGGACGGGAACCGCAAGCTCGAACCCCCTCTTATCGCAACAGGCTATTGGTCGCTTAAATTTTTCCGATGCCATAGCTATCACAGACTTTGCCAATAGACCGCAATTATGGCAGGCTTCGCAAATTGGGGCGTTTATTAATTCGAAGAATTGGGGCAAAACAAAACTAGTAGCGTTGTTGAGATTCGCTGAGGGCAGTCTACCAATAACCCGCCTGACAATCGCTTTGCTGAGGCGAATACTGGGACGGCGTTTATGAATATGGATTGGCTCTCGCATTTCAAACACGGCCATTGGTTAGTTTGGTCTGGCACAATAGTTGCCCTATCGCTACGTAATGAACTGAGGGATAATCAGTTGCTACTCAGAAACATAAAATAACTGGGCGATATACTCTTTTCAACATTGCATCTCATGCGACGTCCGTCTGAGAGGGACAAAATGGTGCGCTGTCGGGCTTTCGCTCATAGGTCAGCTAGTTGTTCTCCGTCACAAAGGCGCTGGTCGGGAACCGCTTAGCATCCTAGTGATCTTTTGAACTCTGGGGTATTCTCGTAATTAATCTGACTCCTTACATAGGCGCATGGGCATAGCAAGAAACAGTGACGGGAGGGTTGTCAGGAGAAATATCCTCCTCCGTACAATCAATGGCCAACATATATCCTTAGGATATATTTGTATTAGCACGGGATGATGTATCCGTAAAAAAATGAAAGATGAAACAGAAAACTTCGTTGTAACTATGGAGTAATTTAGCGACGGCTAGTCAACATGGAAAATATAACTATAAAAAAGTCGATACGTTGAATCCATATGTGGTAGCAGACGATGCTAGGGTGAGGCGGACATCGGGCCAGGTTTCTACCAAACCCTCGTCCACACACCTAGGTTATACATTATGCATTACTTAAAGAACAACAAGCAGAGCGCACGACAACAAACTTGCTGACTTGGAGCTTAATATAGCCATGAAGTGAATTGAAACCGCAGAAATGAAGTCAATGCAACTCCGCTGCCCCTCCATGGACCCTGATGTGCCTTTCCTTGATTGGTAAATATAGAGACGGGCTGTGTTCCAGTCCACTCATTATCTCTAATCTAGTGGAGTGGCTCGCCCTAATGACGCCTGACAGGTGGCCCTTTTAAGTGCGTGAAGTGTATCGTTCAGTATATATATTTTCTATATATCTATATATATATATATAAATATATAGCAATAGAAGAGATGTTATTTTGTTTTCCAATTTCAAGACGGCAGTTGTTTATTCTTGTTTCCCTTACTTCGATTGAGCAACGAGCGAATCCATATAATAAGTTCCAGATATGACAGAGACGTGTGTCAGGATGGCCAACCCCGACTGCGATCAATTCATAAAGCTGAGAGAAGCTAATGAAGCCGTTTACAGTTTTGTCGAGGTGTTTATCCCTCCTTTGCTTGTTTAATCCCAGGTCCAACTATTCTTACAGTACCGGAGAAAACACCTCAAACTGACAGACATGGGAAATAAAAGGGATTGCTGCAAAAGATCAAAAGTCTCGAGGATGATATTGACGAGAAGAAAGTGCGCCTGGAAAAACAGGAGGATATGGCAAATATGTATCATCAGCGCTCAAGAGATGCAAAGTCGGAGTTGACCAAGACTCAGCAGAATATGGTTAGACTCCTTGACACTCTCTGGAAACGGTTAACTACTTAGTAGTTAAACTCTGGGTTCAATTGGGCTAACTGTACGTGCATCTGATATCTAGGAACGTAATGCGTTTGTGTCCGTTTTGGTTGACGGAGACTCGATGAATGTATGACGTTTTACCCCGATATTCCTTCTGCACAATAAGCACAGTTATTGTTATTAGATGTCGTCAATGCTGATACAGCCATCCCTAACGATAGTTTTTGGACGAGTTTGTAGAGCATGGTGAGTCGGGGGGTCAAGAGGCTGCCCGACTCTTAATCCACCATGTTTCAGAGTACATACAGAACGAATTGACCGATCTTCGCCCTGACCTCCCCGTGGTTGTCCGTGTCTACGCGAATTTGAAGGGACTGAGGAGAACATACCAGGAGGCTCAAATACTGGACGATGAGAATGAGTTTGAGCTGTTTGTTCGTGGGTTCAACATGGGCCATCCCATGTGCGATTTTGTGGACGCGGGTGCTGGCAAGGAATGCTCGGACGAGAAGATTCGAGGTAAGTTCATGCATCTCTCGCACTGTCATCCTGCGAAAGAGAGGACTTCCTAGTTAACCGTCCCCCATAGAAACCTTCAAGTTGAACGCCGGCAATGTCCATTGTAAACACATCGTGTTTGCCGGCTCCACGGATAACGGGTATGCCCGCCTCCTTGGGCCTTACAGCAGTACGGAATTCTGCAAGCGTGTGACGATGCTCGAAGGCCCACCATTTGAGAGAGAGCTAGCAGAGTTGAAGGATAAATACCGCACTACCTCATTCCCAACACTTTTCCGGGCCACGAAGCTACCTCCGATTAGACGAGTTTCATTCTCAGCCACACCTATGTATGAACCGAGTCCGACAAAATCGCCGCCAAGCTATGCATCTGCCGCATCTTTCAGCAGTTCGCCACCTGGGTATAACGGGTCCCGCCCATCCACTCCCGCACCAACTGAGAAAACGCCCGGGTCACCTAGCGGCGCCAACGGATCAACCTGGTTCAGCGGCAATGGCGCCGTGAGCCACGAGATCGCGGTGCTGAAGAATAAACATGGACAGCGTGTCGACTCCCCCATTAAACCCTCATCAAGCATTGTTCAAAGCCTTAAATCGCGGAAACTTTGCAACCCCTACCACCTTCTAGGCACCTGCCACTTTCTTGCCTGTAAGCATGAGCATGGCGAGCGGTTGAGTGAGAAAATGATGGAAGCTCTGCGCTATGTAGCACGACTTGCGCCGTGTCCTTCCGGTTTGGAATGCGAGGACGAAAATTGTTATTCGGGTCATAGGTGCCCGAACAATCCATGTCATCGGCCGAATTGTCATTTCCCGAAGGAAATGCATGCGGTTGACACGAAGATTTGTAAAACTTGGAGTGTGCAATAGTTTGGAAAATGAGTTGTTTTAGTCAAGGAAGATATGGTATCCATGGATGGAATTTGGGCCTGGAAGCTTTACGTTGCCTTTTCTAATGTTATTTCAACTTGCGATTTGTTTGTATACGAAGGAACAAGCCTTGAAGCCACAGTTGTGTTGATGGTAGTGGCGTTTTTCCACTATGTATATGCAAAGTGACGAATTTGGGCCTTACTAGTTTACTAAATGTTCAGTGGGGTACAGCGTAAGCCTGTGTTGGCGAATAACAATGCCCACGACAACGGCTTGATACGTGCCAGACGGTCAATTGTTGTGCAACAGAGATTGTCCTTGGTTTATAAGCATGGCCTTGTCAGCCTAGTTGTTCGTTCCATATAGTCTCTTTCCTCAGTGGTATGCGTGGGGAGATTCCCTCCTACAGCCCCGCGAGATAGAATAGCTGAGGAAAAAATAAAGAAAGTGACGCGCGGGTGTTTTTATCGACGGAGTTGGTGGGCTAAATAAGGTTTGGGATGGTGAACACGAAGAAGCAAGACACGAAGTCTCCATGGCGCACTTGTAACTCTTGTACGGCTAAGGAACGGCCCGGACGATTGATAATGCAGCCAAAACTTCCAAGATGCGAGTCGACTCGAAGAATTGCAACAACAGGTACTATATCTGCAGTTAGAACATCGCTTCCGGATCTCATTATCCGCTCAATGATGTTTTAAGGGTCTTCATATATTGAATAATAACGGCCCATGGTAACGTGGCCATGCAATTGACTTCCAAGTAAACCGCAGAATCTTCCGAAAGGTACCAAACTAATGAATGATATAGTCAATTGGGAGCTAATTATTATCAGCCTGGGAGTGGGGAAGAGAGACATGCCACCATCACTGATGCAGTGATGCCGCAACCTTCCGATGAGAATCTCAAAGCCCATACGGAGTAGAGGCTCAGAACCAGGTTGTTTAACAGCCTGCCCCCCTGGTTGAATCGTATCCACCTGCGTCTTCAAAAAGTTGCAGGGTTTGCAGCAGACGACGTTACCTCAGTCAAGGCTAGTGGACAGCACCTAGGGGAATGTTTGTGAGACCAAACCAAGAGTCTTGAGGCAATTCTTGAATATTCGCATCCCGTTGAAATATTCTGTGATCTCTGCTCTTCTTCTAAGCGTGAAAATATTGAAGAGATTAGCGAGTAGGGGGGAAACCCATGTTGGAGTTAGGTAAACCATGCAACAAATAAACACCTATTCAGGTATCGGAGGCTCCAAACAATCCCCCAGATTCCTGACGCGGAAACATGAGGGCATTTAACCAAGATTGAAGGGATATTGGTATTCATTGGTATGTAGAAATCTGGGGGAGGCGCCGTGGTTAGCCGTGAAGTTACTTTAGCTCCTGAACTAAGGACGTTAAATGCTTATCTCAGCCACCCCAAGCCCATTTTGTTTTCTCCGCATTTCTTTCTCACTCCGCAATGCAGAACAACATCAGCAGCAAATTGTTCTACATAATTTATCCTTTCTCCTCTCATTTCTCATGATGACGCTGATAATCCTTCGAGCCAATTGTGGTACCGTATCTCCGGCCTACATAAGGAAGCCAAAAGCAATTATGCGGATTGTCGAATTGTCGATGTAACATCCTCCGGCGTGTTTAACCACGCCTAAGAGGGGCTAGGAATGTTAGCACCCGGGCGATTTGCCGGGAACAAGAAGGTGCCATTGACAAGAGGGATCAGCAATCGTTGCCCCTGGTCAGGGGAAATCGTGAATATCCATATAAAACCTTGCTCAACCCCCCCGTTTTTGATCAACATGGGTTCTCTGCAGACGCTCTGGACACTGCGGACATTATAGTTGCGGAGAAGCTATAGATTCTAGTGTTTCCTTGAAGAATACGCTGCTGTCTCCGTACCTTTGCACTGGTCGGTTTCTCATCTCGCGCCAGCTTCAGCGCTGAATAGTCTCAGTCGCAGTGTTGGTGACTTCTCTGTCAATTCTTTTGAGACTAGCCATTAGAGAATCTCAACATGAAGGTAAGCCTGGCAAGACAAATATATTCAAGACAAGCTTTAGTAGGCTCTTAGAATGCGACGTGCTAACTGTGTAGTCAAAATCTATAGACATTCACACTCCTTTTTCTTGCCGGCCTTTGCCAGGCTATCGAACCCCCGCGCAATCCTCATCCGCCCACTGGAGGAGGTGATAGACTTCTGACCTATAACGAGACGGTTACAAAGAGGGCTATTTCACCCTCGAGTATCTCAGTGGACTGGATCTCTACGGACGAGGACGGCCAATATGTGTACCAGGGACCGGATTCAGCTCTCGTTATCCAGAACATCATTACCGAAACCAACAAGACCCTGATCGCCGCCGACAAGGTGCCAGAAGGTGCTCATGAATACTTCATCAAGCCGGACATATCCGCAGTCATGTGGGCTACCAACTACACCAAGCAGTATCGCCATTCCTATTTCTCAAACTACGTTATTCAAAACGTTGAGACCGGCGAATTGACTCCTTTGGCTGAAGACCAAGCCGGCGATCTGCAATATGCAGCGTGGGGCCCTGTTGGAAACACAATCGCCTACGTCCGTGGAAACAATTTGTTTATCTGGAAGGACGGCACCACCACTCAAATTACTTCGGATGGAGGTGTTGATATCTTTAACGGCGTTCCTGACTGGGTCTATGAAGAAGAAATCTATGGTGATCGGTATGCGTTCTGGTTCTCGCCTGACGGGGGGTATCTTGCTTTCCTACGCTTCGATGAAACAGGAGTACCTACCTATACAGTTCCATATTATATGAACAACCAACCAGTGGCTCCGCCCTACCCAAGGGAGTTAGCTATCCGCTATCCGAAGGTATCTCAAACAAATCCCACAGTCGAATTCCACCTCTTAGACATGCAGTCGCTCAAGAGCAAAATGGTGCCCACCGATGCTTTTCCTGCAGATGATCTGATCATTGGTGAAGTTGCATGGGTCACTGAGAAGCACCAAGAAGTCGTGTTCCGCGCTTTCAACAGAGTCCAAGATCAAGAAAAGATTGTCTTGGTACATGCGCCTTCTGGAAAAGCTTCAGTAGTTCGTGAAAGAGATGGCACCGATGGTTGGTTGGACAATCTATTGTCCATCAGATACGTCGGCAAGGTTAAAAATGATAAAGTCCAAGGCAACAAGGCTTACTATGTAGATATCTCTGACGAGTCAGGATGGGCACACCTTTACTTGTTTCCCGTGAAAGGAGGTGAACCAATACCATTAACTTCTGGAGAATGGGAGGTCACGGCTCTTGTTAGCGTCGATACGGAGCGCGAATTGATCTACTACCTCTCCACCAAACATCACGCCACAGAACGTCATCTGTACTCGGTTTCATACAGCACTTTAGAAAACAAAGCTCTCGTTGACGACACCGTTGCCGGGTACTGGTCTGCGTCTTTCTCCTCCAAGGGTGGATATTATATTCTCACCTACGGTGGCCCGGACGTTCCTTACCAAGAACTCTTCTCCGTCGATTCCGCCAAGCCGCTCCGGGTGATCACCAGCAACGAGGAAATAGTAAACACGCTCAAAGAATACAAATTGCCCAACATCACCTATTTCGACCTCCCCATTGAATCCGGCTTCACACTCACTGTCATGCAACGCCTTCCAGCAAACTTCGACGAAACGAAAAAATACCCAGTCCTCTTCACCCCATACGGTGGACCGGGGGCCCAGGAGGCCAGTAAAGCCTGGAAAGCGCTGGACTTTAAAGCCTACATCTCATCTGACCCAGAGCTAGAATACATCACCTGGACCGTCGACAATCGCGGGACGGGCTTCAAGGGCCGCAAATTCCGCTCCGTCGTCGCCAAGCAGCTCGGGCTGCTGGAAGCCCAAGACCAAATCGCCGCCGCCAAAGCCTTAGGCGAACAATGCTTCGTCGACAAGGACCGCATCGGTATCTGGGGCTGGAGCTACGGCGGCTACCTCTCGTCCAAGGTTCTCGAGACAGACAGCGGCGTCTTCTCCTTCGGCATGATCACCGCTCCCGTCTCTGACTGGCGCCTGTACGATAGCATGTACACCGAACGCTACATGAAGACCTACGAACTTAACGAGGCGGGATACAACGCCAGCGCCGTGCGCAAACACGAGGGCTTCGCAAATGTCGCGGGTAGTTTCCTCGTGCTGCACGGTACGGGCGATGATAACGTGCATTTCCAGCATGCGGCTGCGCTGATCGATACGCTGATGGGCGGCGGGGTACCGCCGCAGAAGATGCAGACGCAGTGGTTTACGGATTCGGATCATGGTATTCGCTATCATGGGAGCTCTGCGTTCTTGTATAAGCAGCTTACGCGAATGTTGTATACGCAGAAGACGAGGGATGTGACGGAGGCGCCGGAGGGACATCAGTGGAGTCGGAGGGGTCGTAAGGGCCCGGTGGTTTGAGTAAATAGAGCTTCCCTCGTACGTGTGTAAATTATGAGTATATGCTTGAGGGTTTTTAGGGGGGGATGGCTTGGGGTTGGATACTCTAAATATATATTCTCATTATATAATTGATTTATTCTTCTTTTTGGGAAACCCCGTGTTCCCTTCACTGAATGAGAAACGTGCGCAGCTGCAAATCTCAAACATGATTTTTCAAATTGTAAAATAATAATATTGATTATAATTACAAATTCCTGTCTGGAGTAGGAGCTTTAAGGGCTCGGGTATATCTACACTTCTATACTCTCTAATCAAAACATATGTGCAAAACGTCGTAATAATATCATGAAAAGAAGGGGCGCCAAAGGAAAGAGGCACAAGAAGGGGGTAAAGGGAGTTGTTGAGCAAAATAAACCATCCAAGGCTTGAGACCAACCTCTCTTACGGGATGGATATATAACAAAAACAAAAAACTCAAAGCACAAAAGAAACTGCAAAAAAAATGTAACTTACGTGCCCATAACCACCCCCTCCCTCCCCCAATCAACGGGAGCGGGTGAACACTCAATCTAATTATCATTGCTTTATTAATTAAACTCCCCGTTCCCTTCCGTTCTTTCCCTCACCCCAAATCCCCAACACCCCATCCACATCCCCCGCCTCGCCCCCAAACACATTCCCCCAATACCGCCGCACCCTCTCACAAATCCCCTCCCGCCCCTTCCACGACCTAAACTTCCCCTCCAACTCACAGGCAACCCACAAGATCTCTTCCCAATACGCACGCTCAACATCATATCCGAAGCGCACGAGTGTGTCGCGCGCCACGAGCCATGCGCGCCCGTCGCTGCCGTCAGGTCTGTAGGTGGGTTTTGTCTCGTGGGACAGGTCGAAGACGGTGGCTGGGTTGAATTTGGGGAAATGGGCGTGGATGAAGGAGACGCGGGGTGGGGTGATGGGGATGTTGTTTTTATTATGCTGGTTTGTGACGGAGAGTTGGTAATTGTGATATTCGCCTGAGGGGTCGAATTGGACCATTGCGGAGCCTGCGATGTCGTTGCCGTCGTCGCCCTTCACATGGCCGATTGCCGTGACAGATTCGCTGGTGGCATAGAAGGGCTCGCCCGCGGCAGAGGCAGCTTGGAGGAATGTTTCCTTGTCGCCTTCGCCCGGCGCGCCTTGTGAGAGGAGCGGGAAGTAATGGGAGGGTCCGTAGTAGTTGTAGTAGGCGGAGAGGAGGAGGGTGGTTTGGTGTGTCTTCTTGGAAAGGAGCATTTGGCCCGTTTCTGACGAGGCGCGCAGCTCCATGGGGGGGATTGGTTGTTGCGATATGTTGTAATATAAGGGGGACACGGTGGAGATCCAAAAATCGGGCCAGGTGACCATTCCGCTCAGTTTGAAAGGGTATGAGTCAAGGTGCTCTTCGGGCTTATGCAAGGGAAAGCAGTCTGCGTCTAGCCACACGATTTCTTCGAAGGAGGAGAAGAGCATGGCGAAGATTTTGAGTTGGTAGTGGGCTATCTCGACCTTGGGTTTTTCACCGCCGCTTGTCGGTATAGTAGTAGCGCTGAGTATGTCAGAAAGAACAACGCAGCGGCCATTTAGTGAGGGAATGACTTGATCGCAAATGCTGCTTTCGTATTCCGTGTGGTCTTTGAGGAAGAGTTCGACTGGGAGATTTGAGCCGGTCCGACGTAGCATTCGCAACGAGGAGACAAGAACTGGCAGATATGGACCCCCCGCTGTGTATACCACTCCGCGACTTCTCGGAATAGCCACGGGTTTCAAATTGGGGGACGCTTTGGCTTGCTGCAGGAAGCGTGTATGTGCCTGTTCCATTTTCAGCACATCTGCGTCTGGCATGGAAATCAGGGAGGGGCGTGGTGGCGGATCGGCCGCATTGAACCCAATCGCGCCAACCTTGCCATCTCGCTCTGGTGAAGGACAGTCTGGCGCATTTCTTTGGAGGATCGGCAGAAGGGTTTGCCAAAACTTGATCTGGCGGGCTTGTAGCGACTGGGCTTCGAGGGCAGAGGGAAGGACATATATTCTGGCATCCGACGACGATGATCTCTTGAACGAGGTAAATGAGAGAAATGCCAGAGCCAGGAGACACAACGTGACTAGCGCTCTGATAGGTCTGACCAGCATAGTTAGTTAGCTCGTTCCTTGGGCTCTTACAATACTCCGTACGTGTGGTAGAGAACCAGGGACACCGCCAAGTGCTGGACGGGGGGGGTGGGGAGAATGAGGTTTGGACCAGGCCGCTAATAGCGTGGACATGGGCAGGCAATTTGAACCCCACAGATGCTGATGCTTAGTTCAGATAGAGCGATATTAATATATCCAAAGATTCCAATCGAATAATATAGTTATATGTACGTAGTACGTTCGGGAGATGAAGCCACATCTTGCAGATCCCACACTGGCTGGGGATGAACTTCAAGTTTGGAGGTGGCTGGCCTTGGCTCAGGACTAGCGCAGCCTCAGTTCTCTATTGTTCCCTTGAGATGGCTCCAACAACAATAAAAACAGTTCAGATTTAATCGTCGAACCCGAAAAAATGGTTGCCTTTTATTGGGCTGTAGAACACACGTTGAGGTTTTGAGGCTTTGAGGCTTTGAATTCTCGCATGCATACCTAGGTACTGTACCTTTTATAGGTTATATAAATATCTTGGACTCGCCCACGGTTTATTCGATAACTTTATTACTCTCGCATTTCCACATCTGTATCTGAATAAACCGTTGTTCCACTCTCTCACATTCTCACACTCTCGCACTCTCGAACTAATTTGATCTCTGTGAGACTCGATGCTTATTTACGGAGTAGTTACTGCGTACTATGACATCTGAATGCTGGACGCTACGGCCTTCTGCCGCCGTGCTAATTTCTCTTGCTGTAGGGGTGCTTACATTCAGACCCAGAACAAACAACAACAGTGCCGTGCGAGTCGGTGCGACTATTAGCGACTATATTAACTTAATACCGGGCTACTACACGATTTCTAACCGGCGATAATTGCTGCTTGCCTCTGAGATCGCTCCCTCTGTCCAACAAGTTGCATCGCCCTAGAGGCCTAGGCGGGGCTCATCCATGCTGAATTGCTGATGATCCAGTGAGCGCAAGGGGGCGGGCCCAGCGAACATCGGGCCAACAAGACGATGGATTTTCCAGGATGTGCGTTGTTCGGGCTTGATTTGGCTATGGCGCCCATTGAAGCCCCAAAAGGTGTGTCAGCGTGTTGGATTTTACTTTTCGGGGACGAGTCTCGGGGTTTTCTCTTTCGCCAGCAGTTCCCCGCCGTTCACTATTGGTATCCACTCAGTCACCGCGCGCTGGCTATTCACTATTCAGCGGAAAACAGGACGGGGGAGACTGGGGTTGTCTGTACGCTGTAGTTATATATAAACGGCGTCTATGGGCAACCGCGGGAGTTGCATGTGCGTCATTAATTAATCTCTTTATTGTATAAAGGGAAGTTCTTTTCTGTCTTTTCTGTCCTTTCTGGCTGTGTTGAAATCCCCCCCCCCCCCCCTGTGCTCCAATTTGACTGCTACATAAGATAAAAATATGTCACTGGGCTCCACGACTATGGATCCTGACCTTGAAGCAACGGGCGGTGAACATGCCTTTCTTATGAACGAGACTGTCCATTCCTTTGCTTGGAAAGGCGTGTCTGTCACCGTGAAGGACCACGAAACAAAGAAACCAAAGACTATTCTTGAAAATTCCAGCGGTCATGTCAACCCAGGTATGTATTATACTTACAATATATTTTACATGCCCACGATCAAGCGCATTTAATTCAGTTTCATGGATAAGGACTTCTCTAACTCAATCGCAGGAGAGCTCATGGTCCTTATGGGCCCTTCGGGCAGCGGGAAAACTACTCTATTGAATGTACTCGCACATCGTGACTCTGCCGCTGGTGCTGAAACAGAAGGAGACATTCTCGTCAACGGACAAAAGATCAACCTCGAGATATTTAGACATATCAGTTCCTACGTTGAGCAAGAAGATGTGCTAGTGGGAGCCTTGACAGTGGAGGAGACTCTATACTTTGGCGCTCGGCTATCCCTTCCCAGGTGAGCCTTTTATTGCACCCACGTTCTCAAGTGGAATCACATTCTAAAACTCGAATTTTAAGCTCGATCCCTAAAAAAGAACGCTTGGAACGTATTTCCACCCTTCTCAACGCGTTCGGAATACAAAACCAGGCCAAGACCCTGATCGGAACCCCAATTCGCAAAGGCATCAGCGGTGGCCAGAAACGCCGTGTAAGCGTGGCTAGCCAGCTGATTACCTGCCCGAAAATACTATTCCTAGACGAACCGACCAGCGGCCTGGACTCCACGGCCAGTTTCGAAGTCATGTCCTTTGTCAAGAAACTTGCGAAGAAGAACAAAGTAAGTTTTACACGCAAAAGCATAGCTTGAGATTTTTAAGTTTGCTAACAACATCGCCCACACAAGATCATCGTCATCGCGAGCATCCACCAACCGTCTACAGCTACCTTTGAAACCTTTGATAAGCTTCTGATTCTATCCGCAGGCCGGACCTGTTACTTTGGGCCCAGCTCTGAAATGAAACCTTACCTCGACAAGACTGGATATCCCATGCCCCTCCAGATGAACCCCGCAGAATTCGTCCTAGACCTAGTCAACACCGACTTTGCAAGTCATCAGGAATCCGCGGAGACGCAGCTGACGCGAATTCTTGCAAACTGGGAAAGTTCAGACGAGGCCTCAGAAGTCGATGCCCAGATTCAAAAAGTTGCCAATATCGCTGAGAAACATAAAATTCACTCGGGATCGTTGCAAGGCGCAAGCGCTGTAACAACTGTCTCTATTCTACTACATAGATCGTTCATTAAGAGCTATCGCGACGTAATCGCATATGGTGTTCGAATAATCATGTATCTCGGTGCGTTGTCCCCTTGCATGTTATTTCGCAAACACAGGCCTCAGATACTAACATGTTCTCCTCTAGGATTGGCGATTATGGTGGGCACAGTCTGGCTCCGGCTGGGTTCCGGTCAAGAAAACATCCAGCCGTTCATCAACGCAGTTGTAAGAAATATATACCTTGCCCTATCGAAACCTGACCGTGTTGAACCATACTAACAAAAAATCTTTCGCCATCCATATAGTTCTTCGCGTCTGCTTTCATGTCCTTCATGGCCGTCGCCTACGTTCCCTCATTCCTCGAGGACCGCGCGACCTTTATCAAGGAAAGGGCCAATGGCTTATACGGACCATTATCATTCGTCATCTCCAATTTCATAATCGGCATTCCATTCCTATGTAAGTTACTTTTAATCCCATCCGTCCCTCACAGCCAAGCCAAGTCGCCCACTGACCGAACAACTACGCACAGTCTTCATAACAATCATCTTCGCCATCGTCTCCTTCTGGCTTGTAAACTTCAACAACACCGCAACGGGCTTCTTCACCTTCGTCATGTGGCTCTTCCTAGACCTCCTCGCCGCCGAATCCCTCGTCGTCCTCATCTCCTCTCTATTTCCCAACTTCGTCATCGCCCTCGCCCTCACCGCCTTCACAAACGGCCTCTGGATGTGCGTGGGCGGCTTCATGGTCTCCCCCACCGTTCTCAATGTCTTCTGGCGCTACGTCTTTCATTACATCGATTACCAGGCCTACGTCTTTCAGGGTATGATGGTTAATGAGTTTGCGGAGAGGACTTTTGATTGTGGGCCCGGCTGTCAGTGTATGTATGCCAGTGAGCTGGCGTCGGAGTGTAAGATTGCTGGGACAGGGGTGCTAAGTTCCTATGGCTATGCGACGGGGAGAACAGGGAAGTGGGTGGGTATCCTACTAGTTATTACAGCGGTGTATAGGTTTTTGGGATGGGGGGCTTTGGTGCTGAGGAAAAGGTAGAGTAGAGCAGATATGAAGGATGAGCAGTTAATCAACCTCCAAACCCCTCTACACAATACCATGGGAAAAGTCTTTCTGTCTGTATGTATGTATGTACTATGATGATTTCTGCTTTCTATTTTCTTAACGTTTTGAAAGGCTATGTATGCATGGATGGTTTTGTAGGTTATATAGAAACGAAGTATAAACGCCTAATGGTTTTAAAATAGGTACTCGGAAATTAATCATAATTGTTTATCTTTTTATCATTCTTGAAAACTCTAGAAGCTAGGCTTTATTTCCGTCCCCTTTCATTTATCACAGCAACAGCACATCACCCACAGACAGATAGTAATTTTAGCTATGGTTACATCCTCTTCCGTATTATCTTGCTGCCACACGGCATAATCAAGACCGACAGAAATTCAGTCACCATGCAGTGCTGTAAGACTAGAAAAATAACGGCCTTCATGTAGTCCCTGACGCTGGCAGCATATAACTAACCCTTCCCAATTTGAAATAAAAGAGAGACAAAAAGCAACAGCCGTTCCTCGGCGCCCTACATATCATAGTCCATCCCTATCTCCGTATACTTAATCGAAACCAAATATTTCCCCAACCCCCTCCCCATTTCTTGAATATCATCACCTCAAACAGCCGGCTATCCAGCCCATTTCTTATTTTTGCCTGCGCAGCCAAACATAAACACCTATCTTCGCCGACAATAATACGGAGTATGTATGTACTGTACATACATGTACTTGCACTTGCTCTCGATTCCCCTTGTCATTTACTAATTTACCCGGGCCTCGGGCACCAGAAATACCCAGATCCACTCACTCTCACTCACCAAAACAGATCGGGCTCCAGTGTGGGGCCTGTTCCAGGTCTGCGGAACTCCGGAAATTCCAAAAGGACGTCCGGCAAAATGACAAGATTTATCCATATGGGTCAATTCTGTGGATGGATGTTTATAACCCATGGATTCGATTACAGTTTGTTACAGGAATCTTTTTTCCCCCTTCTTCTTCAGGGGTTTTCCAATCCATAAGGTTGTTGTTCATGGAAATTAGCTAATAGCTAGGCCGTGTTGTAACTTACATCCGTGGATATTAGTAGTGGCGGATTATGATGATGTCAGAGCCCGATTGGTTTCGGTGTACTCCGTAAAGCGGCTGAGGGGCAGCACGAGATAGCGGTGTTCATTTTTTACTGAACTGATTTCTTTTTTTTTGTGCCTCGGGTTTTGATAACAGTAGTAAGTCGTATTTAACCTCTAGAGAGGGGGGGTTGCGAGATCTCGGATCAGAGAATGGGGTTTATTATTTATTGTTTTTTTTGTCGCACAGGGACGTTGTGCGGCTGTTTGTTGGTGAGATATTGTGTAACCATCATCATGAGCATTGGTTGGGTTAGATTTTACTTTTGAATGCCAGGTGGCCCAGGTGTGTTATGCATGGCATGCAGTATAGTTAGTTAGTCCTGACCAGAATGTATGCTTAATTGAATGGAAGGAAAATAATTGGGAAGTGAAAAGAAAGAGAGTGGAAACATGTATGTATACGCTATATACCAACCCTTCCCCCCTCTTTTGTACATGTACATGTACTGTACATTACTATTGTAGAGTAGGCATGGCGTGGTAATTAATTTTCCAGGCATTTATATAAAAAAAACCGGGGTGACTGCAGAGAAGGCTACTCTGTACAGAGAAGTTGAATGAGAAGGACATGCTAATGTTGAATTTTCTAGTAGAAAGATGTTTTTAAATTAAAAAAAAGACAGCAATAGATTGAGAATTAGAGCTTCATTGCAGTATCATAATCATCTGTGGCTGGAAGGGAACTGTGTGATGAGTCAGCACTAAGTCATGTGACCACATGTGATTTTCTCTCTCAGCTGAAACCTCATATTCTCTGAGAGATGACAGCTCTCTCATCTCAGTGATCAGTGAATTTCATTGATCTGACTAAATGAGTACACACTGAGTCTTCTTCAGTCAAGTAAATAGTGCTTCAATCTTAAGTTTTCTGTGATATAGAGTGAATAATCTCTGTAGAACTGAAGCTCTCTCAGAAACTGTTATATTAGTCAGTGATGATGAGCTGCTCATATCATATATTTTAGAGAGATTCTTGACAGATCTAGCTTCTAGCATTCAAAGTAACTGTTTCACTCAGACTGAACTGTTGAGCTCTTATTAAAAATGAGTATAATATGAGCTGTTCTGAGTTTTTCTCAGAATGATCTGTGCTATGATTATTGAAAACTGACTACTCACTACAGATAGAAGTTCACAAAATTTGTTTAGTAATCACTTACTAGACTCTCTCTCAGTAATATTAAACTATAAACACTGCAGAATGAGATTTCTATAAAAATTGAGAACTTTAATACAATCTCTAGAAGAGAATAATATACAGTATAATTCTTATCTGAAGTTTCTATAAATGATAGATTCTCAATTTTTCTAAATATGATTGATGTGAATCTTTCTATTTATAAAATAATTAAAAGTTCATGATTACTTCATATCAACAGTTATATCAGTGAATCATTATTTTTTATAAGTGTGATCAGAGTAAATCTTATTATTTTCAGATTTTTAGCTGTAGAATCTGATATCTATCTTTCTTTCTCTTTTTCAGTCAGTATTAGTTGAACTAGCTCTCAGCTTTGAATTCTACAGAGACTCTTATTATAGATTTTATAATTTATAAGTACTCAGTTCAGTTATATCTCTTTATTTTTATAATTTCATGACTGTGACTTCTTGTCTGCAAGCTTTTAATAGACTTGAGAGATTTTAATCTTATCAGTTATAATATAGATTTTTCTACTCTTTTAATAGAAGAAGATCTTGTTAAAACTGAGATTCTGATTACAATAGATCTGTTATACTTTCTCAATATCTGTATAATCAAAGTTTTTTTGAATTTTACAAGTCTTGATCAGTAGTGTGATTCATGACATCAGAAATATTCTATTATCTTTCTTAGTAGAGAAGTTCTTTCAGAAGATCTCATTATTATTATATAGACTGTGAATATTTATAATACTCTGCAGTAACTGTGTATCAGTAAAAATCAAGAACTCAAGCTAATTATCTAGTATTTTACTAGCAGTAAGAGAGATATTATCTTGAATTCTGAGTATTTCTTCTTAAATATCACTTAGAAGATTATCTGTGCTTCTCTATAAAATTAATTTCAATACTTTATTAAGACAGAAATTCTCTTCAGTTTTATCTGAGAATTATAATATTAATCTTGAATCAGCTGAGAAATATTATTTATATAGTGAAGTGCACTGATTGATCACTTCAGATTATCATTTATAAAAGTAACAGAGATACTCTCTATTCTGATCAATTGATTTATATTAATAGATGTGAATTCTTGCTTATTCTGAGAGTATGATAATATAATTATGAAGAATTCAGAAGCAGAATATGATAATCAAGATTAAAGCTGTATTACACTTGACTCACTTCTCTGAATATTTAAAATTGCTTACTCAAGATCTTGATAAATTAACTCTGATGCAGTTGCTTTATTGAAATCTTTGATATTGATATTATAGCTGAACTGATAATAATATTGATACTGAATCACTATCTCTGTCTACACTGAAGCAGATTGAAAATTCTGAGAGATAGAATCTGATTCTCTGTTGTACTTCAGAGTTGTATTCTCTATTATTGACTTTATTAAAAGTTCTGTATCAGAGAAGACAAGTGCTGAGTGATTATAATATTATTGAAGAGTATCTGCTCAATACAGATAAATATACAGAGAATTTATATTCAGAGTCTCAGATTTAATGAGAAATAAAATTCTTCTACTATATTTTTCTCTGCATTCAGAAGTTAGCAGTAAGAAGAATACTATAAAAGAAAATAAATTTATAGATTAAACATACAGCTCTTAATAAATTGAAATTTTCTGAAATATTTATTAATTAGTCTGAATAAAGATGTTGAAAAAATTAAGTAAATAATCAGATTCTGTAGATGAAAGCAAGCTCTGAAAACTCTGAAATATCAGAGATGTAACTATCTTATTTTAATTCAGAGACTGTTTTATTTGTTCTTTTCTTCTCATATTTTGATGACTTGTTATAGGAAAATCTGAGATATTGAATGTATTTAATAGTTAAGTTGAGTATTATAAGAGAATTGAGTTAAGTGCTGCAGTCACATGCTTCAAATATATATATATATTTATTAAGCATCAATCATACACTGTTCAGAATCTCAGAGAAATTCTTCTTAATAAAACTGAAATCACATCATCAATCAATTATAAAAACTGAGAGATTGAATTAATTAAGTGAGAAATTCATGTTTTTCTTTCTCATCATCTGTAAGATTGAAATTATCTACATATTCAGTTAAATCTTCTGAAAATGTTGAGCTGAATCATCAAACTTAAAAATATACTTGAAAGTCTTGTATAACTCACTTTCACATCATCTGAATCAGATGTTTTCAAAGATTTAGTATTTATTGAAGAAACTGAGCATGCAGAGAAGATTTATCAGATTATTATGAAAAGTAATAGAGAAGAGACTGAGATTACTGATCTATGATCTGATATATATAAAGCTACAGAGAGAGCTCTGGCAGATATAACATTGAAAGACTATAAGAGATAGAAGATGTTCAAAGTTTTAGATTATAACTTAAATACTAAATAAGATTTCTAGATAGATTTAACTCTTTCTGAAGTTTTTCTCAAAATTACTGAAGACTCTGAAGAAATCTGTAATATCTCTGAATACTGATATATCAGTATTAATATACATCTGAATTGAATTCAACTGTGAGAAGTTAAAAAAGAGTGAAGATTGAATTTTATAAGATAGAGCAGACAGAATCTAATCTCATATAATAAAGATACAGATAACTGTCTTCTATTACTATACTCAAACACTTTAAAAAGATAGAGAAATATTTTTGAAAAAATCAGATAACTTCTGAAGTGAAAACTCAGTGTACTCAGATATTATTTCTCAGTATATGAGATCTCTGAAATGATAAAAGATAGAAAAAAACTAGCTCATCTGAATTGAATGCTCACTGACTATCTAGATATCTAGACTCATGATAATGAGAGACTAGAAAGTGTATACTTAGTTTCATTAACAGTTCTACAGTAGTTATTTAAATATAATATCAGTATTTTATTCTTCTCTCTGCTCAGCAGAAATCTGAATGAAGTTGAAGATTGTATATAAAAAGAGGTTTATCAGTGAATTATAATGTCTCTGATATATACTATATCTTTTCTCTGCTTTCTCAGAATTGAAGAGACTCTTTGTATTAAATATTAATATATTCAGCTTCATAATCTATAGTCTGACAAAATGAAGCTTATTCTCAATTTTTATAAGATATATCAGACAGATAGTAGAATTCTTCTAGCATTCTAGATTGAATTGAGAGATAATGATGAGATTAACAGAATAACAGAGATCAAGCTCTTCTTTTTCTACTTTAATTGAGAGAAGCTCTGACTTGATGTGCTCTCACTGTTAGTAGAATGATTATATTAGTCAGCAATTGACAGTAAATATCTCTTTCATGAATTTAATATCTCTGATTAGTCAGTTGTTAAAAGAAACTACAAACTGATATATATTTCTTGATAAAAGTGAGATCTGTCTAATTTTCAAATACAAGCTAATTATTCTCTAGACTCTCAGTGTATTTCTTCAGAATTTCTGACATAATCTGAGTGATATCAAGAAGAATTGAATACTCTATAGTGATTATTCATTTTAATGAGATGATGTATAGCATATAATTATTAAGAAGTGATGAAATATAATAAAATACTGCTTCTGAGAAGATTGAAGCACAGACTTGAATAATCTGACAATTGTTTATTATATTCTTGAAGATAAAGATGATTCAATTCATACTTATCAGAATTTTCTAAACTCAGAAGCACAGATTGATACAATGTATAATCACTACAGATAAACATATACATGCTACTAGTTAGAAAAGATGAGTAATCATGAGTTTCTACTTGAAGAAATCAAGATAAATCATTTTTCTTATTAAAAGTTCAGATTAGTAATAAATACAGTTCTTTTCTAATATAGAATAGCTGAATTTGAATTTCAATAAATGCTAAATCTCTTGAACTCTTCTCTTTTTCATTTTCTTTAAAACTATAACATTTAACTGTAGAACTCTTGTTATTTTCAATATATTTACTATTTATACTCTTATATTCTCACTTAAATATCTGTTACAATGTAAGTTTTTCCAAGTGCATTATACTGAATACTAGCTTTTCTTGAGAGATTTTAAATAATTGATATTTAAATGAAGATAAATATGCAGCAGACATTAGTAAATCTATTATTCTATTTTTATAAAA